>PVJL010003810.1:0-49257 GCA_004026885.1 Lyroderma lyra | reverse complement strand
CTAAGCCAGAATTTATGTAAAAGGACAAAAATGATGATGAAACGCAGTAGAGAGAAACTTCGCTTCCATTACCATCCAATTTTATAGTTGGTATCCTATGGGGTGAAGAAGTGTGTGTGATTGTTGCTAAATGCTTGATACAATTACCAACTTTAAAGATCATTTAGTTGCTTTAAATTTCTAGCAATAAGATTAAAATTCTGGCTTTATTTTCATAAAATAATTACCCTGTTACTTTAACTTATTTTCAAGTATAGTATCATATAGTATTATCTCTGTAACAAAGGAAGAGATGGTAAAAGTCTGAAAAATCCAGGAGTTACACATTTAATCAGCAAAATCAGGCCTTAACTCAGTACTTGATCGAAGTAATTCCTAAGTGCTACTGTGTAAACCAAACAAGTTAAAACAAATTTCTTTACTTTTAAAAATACACATAATATATAAGGTTACAAAAAGTCCTAAATTTAAATCATTTGTGTTGCATTCATTTAAATTAAGATTACTAAATATATTTTTAAATGAATCATTTTATACAATACTGTATGTGAAACACCCCTGTAATTAGCACTATAATTTGTAAGTCAATTTTCACTTATTAATGATTAGATTCATAAAAATAATTATGCTTTAAAGGACCTCATAATCTGCCTATTAATGGAAGACAAAAAAAAATCTTAACTAAATTAGAATCCCAGATCGAACTTCATACCTTATTTTAAACAACTTAAGCCTCTTTTCCTTAAAAATAAAACAAAAGAAAAAACTTATTAGAAACGTTAACATGCCAAAATAAATTATCTGTGAAACTGCAGATGTAAATATTCTATTGAAAATCAGACTAGAAAAACTCAAAATTAACTGAAATCAATTTAATTCCACAAATGCAAGACATCCTCAAATTCTTAAAATCAGATCATATAACTACCTTTAAACAGATTGCAAAACTACTGTAAATTAAAGTTTTAATTGCTTAAGAAAATATCAAATAAATTATATTTATAAACGATCTTTAGCATTCATCAATTACCATGTGGGAGGGACTGTACGAAACTCTACCTTTATTATACTACTTTACAAAAGTAAACTAAAGCTTTAAGTCAGTTGCCAGGGTTACTTTAAGCAGGGATGTCCAATCTTTTGGCTTCCCTGGGCCACAATGTAAGAACTGTCTTGGGCCACACATAAAATACACTAGCCATTAACAATAGCTGATGAGCTTAAAAAAAAAAAAAAAAAAAAAGTCCATGCATAATATTCATTAAGGTTTTAAGAAAGTTTACGAATTTGGTTGGGCCGAATCTAAAGCCCTTCTGGCCCAAATGCGGCCCATGGGTCCTATGTTGGACAAGCTTGACTTCAATCATTAGGCTGCTGCTCAAGTGAGAAAAAAATTATGAAGATGAAAAAGGAATTTTGTAAACAAGACTTCATTTGTCTAAAATGATAGTTTTCATGATTTCTTCAATCAAAAATTAGTATTCTCAGTGTTTTAGGATTGCAGAGTTTCTAAAGGAGGGGTTAATCCATTCTTTAAGCACCCCTCCCCCAACTATTTTTTAAACTACTAGTTACACCTACAGTCAGCATTAATAAGGGGCCTTTCCTGTCAGGAATGGTGGTGGACACCTCAAACATCTTAAATCTTCACAAAGTCAACCAGAGGCAGGTGGCATTACCTGGTTTTACAAACTAATAAAAATTAAGATTCAGAAAACCCAAGATTATACTACAAATCTGTGACAAATCTGGGCCTGGAAACTCAGTATTGAACCCAAAACAGAATTCTTTGAGTCTACCTAACCATAAATTAAATAAATTATCCCTATATCCCTGCTCTCCTTAAACATGATTAGGAATTCGATGTCTTATGGTACAAGGTCAGCATGGTCCACTACGGTAGCCACATACGGCTACTGAACACCTGAAATGATTTCTTATAGTTTAATTAAATAGTAAACAGAATAATCACTTCTTTGTATTTTCTGGGTTTTCATCATCTACATATCAATTTTAACTTAAGTACTGTTTCGAGTGAGCAACCTAGATAAGTTACAAAAATATTTCTTATTGCACCAAATTTGCTCTTTTATTGCTGCAAATGAGTATGCCTCCGAAACTCAAAGATTACAAAGGTTTTCGTGATACGATTTCCCTGTCATCAATCTCTCTTAAAAGATGTCGCAGGTATGAAATAAGACTGAGCCACAGAAGAAGCGCAGCCCTTTGGACTTCCAGGCAATCTCTATAGCATTCACTCATATCTTGGAAGCCATTTAGGGAAGCTACCAAGAGGGTTTAAGAATGCAACGCCGGTACCAATGCACAAATTCGTAAAATATAAAAAACACAATTTTACAGTTTAAAATAGAAGTTTTAAAAGATGAATGCAAAAGAGACCAAAGTCCGCTCCCGACCCCCCAGCAACACATGCACACAACCTAAATTATAATACAAACGAGAGTGCATTTACACGGCAAAAGTGGAAAAAACAAAATGGGAATATCGTTTCTCCAAAATGGAGGGATCACATAGGGCACCGAGCCAAGAGCAGCGCAGGGGTACGCAGCAGCGTCGGAACCTCTTTCTGGTTTGTTGTTCACAGCCACCAAGCCCTCAACACCACGCGGAGGCACGCTGCCCACCGCCCGCCCCAGGGGGAAGGCGGCACACTCAAGGCGGTGGCCACAGCCGCAAAGGCGAAATGCAGCAGGCCCACGGCGGGGGACCCACTCACGTTCTCTCAGTCTGTTCTTGAAGTTGGGGTCACTCCGTCTCTTGCGGTCGAAGTAAATGCAGTACCCGATGAAAAGGGCCCCGCACACACCAGCGGCGATAGCGCTATTCCTGCCCACCATCTTTTCTGGACTGCGCAGCAGCAGTATGGGAACGTGCCCGTTGGCCTCGAAACCTGAGGCGGGCAGCACCGCTCAGACTGACGCCCACTGCGAGGGAACCCGAAAGGCCAACCCCGACACTTCCGGTCCGTCACCCGAGGCCCACGCGCCGTCCGCGGCAGTGCCTGAATAGAAGCACAGGGGCGTCCGCAGCTATGCCTGAGCGGAGGCGCCCGCGCTGCTTTTGCGCCTGTGCAGAGGGCTTAAGCGCCCTCTTCGAAGCCTGGAGCGGTGTGGTCCTTACTGCCGGATTTTGCGAGTGCCACGCATTTCTTTAAAATCCAGATCCCGACGCAATTAGGGGCGCGCGTGGTTGCAATGCACCTGCTCACAAGACTGTAGGTGACAGTCTGGCTTGTCAGAAATAGAAGGTCACTGACCGCAAATGCTTCGCTCTATTTTTTTGTGTTTTTTGTTTTGTTCTGTTTTGTTTGTTTGTTTTGTATGTGGGTAGTTCCGTGGCTGGCAATCGAACCCAGGCTGCAGCGTTGACAGCGCCAGCGCCAAAGCCTTAAACCACTACACCACAAGGGAACTCCCGCTCTATTTTTTTTGTATAATACAAGAAGCCTGTAACGTTTGAATTTAACTGCATATGCATTTCAAGTTCAGTCAATCCATTATGCAGCAAGCACCGTGATCTAGTGATTCAATTTCAAAAGAAAGTTACAACTATGGTATATAAGGAGTGGAAGAACTTTAAATGGAGGAGGTGCTGGAAAACTATAATAGGTAAAAGAGATTAAAGGGAAGAAATAGAAAACGTGAGTTACAGCCACAAGAAAACATGTATGTAGTTTAAATTTAAAAAGAAAACTTTGGGCAGAAAGCAGACATTAAAGTGTAAGATGGTGATATGCATGGTGAGAAGTACAGGGTAATAATTTGACTGGCCTGTCCCTGGTCTTGGGAGGGATCCTCCTAAACCCCTGGAGAGAGATGAGGTCTGTATTCACAGTGGGCCCTGGTAGTTTATGCTCAGAGAATGGGGTTCCTCTCAGTAGGGTGTCCAGGTTCTTGGCATCTAGAGCGAAGAATTGAATGAGACACAGAAATTAAGTGTTGAAAAAAGTAGTTTATTAGAAGTAGAAAGTACACTCCTAAGAGGTAGGAGTGGGCTTGAGAAAGCAAGTGGCTCAAGATCCCGAATAATGAGGCCTTGGTAGTTCATATTCTCTACTTTAAAGAGACTACACCTTTATGACTGTGGGGCCTTTTGATTGGCATCTTTAATTGGCAGGGCTATGACATCACCTTTTTTACTGCACATGTTTTTTTCCAAACTCAGTTTCCTCCTGTGATTGCCTATTTTGGGGCTGGGATTACTAGGAAAGGGTGAAATCAGGTGGTGATTACTTCAGCAAGGCAAATCCCATGGGAGGGGAATCCAAGAGCCCTCCAATCTACCTGTTTGCCTTATTTTCCTCTTGAGAGTTGTGATCCACCTAAATCTCTATGGGAAATTGAAGGACTGGAGGCCTCAACTTCTGTATCTGCTTCCTGCTGAAGGTGGTCGCTGTCCCTACCTATCGGGGGCTCACAGAGCTCTCACCCTATCTGATCTAAAAGGAGGAAGAGGGATCTCAAGATCTGCCTGGGAGATCGTTTTGATTTCTTTGATTGGTATGGGCTAGAAGCCTTGCCAGGATGTCATTTGTAGCCCAATGGCCCCTAGATGAAGAGAAATAGATTCAGTTAACGGATTTATTTCTTTGTGTGTGTGTGTGTGTGTATTTCCCTGGCTGGGAATCGAACCCAGGCTGCAGTGTTGACAGTGCCAGCGCTGAAGCCTTAAGCCACTACACCACCAGGGAACTCCAGATTCAGTTAATGGATTTAAAAGCATTGGCCTGAGAAGCAGGCCTCAAAGCCAATGACACAGGGTAGAAGATCTGTTTAGCCCCATGGAGTCTGCAGCCTGTTGATTCTTGGCCTATCCAGCTATTCAGGTGTCACCACCCATCCAGGAATGGTTTGGGAAGGGTGCTAGGCTGCCATGACTGCCATGATTACAATCAGCAAGCACAGATTATAGGCACCAGGATAGTTAGCTCAAGTCTAGCAAGCACAACTAACGTTTTGCCAGCACAAGTCACAAATGTCAGGATGATAAAGGCTGGAGGTGGGACATTTTGGGACTAAAATTAGCAAACACAAATGACCAAGTTTTTCTGAATGATTAACTAACCAGGGCAAAGAATATCCTAGGAGATCCTGGCTAACAGCCTATTGTTTAAGTTTTGGGATAATTATCTAAAGCAGGAGGCAGGGAGTTCCCTGGTGGTATAGTGGCTTAAGGCTTTGGTGCTGGCGCTGTCAATGCTGTGACCTGGGTTCAATTACCAACCAGGGAACTACCCACATACAAAAAAAAAATAAATAAATAAAATAAAGCAGGAGGCAGGATGAAGACTCTCCATGATTCAAGCTAGGAGCAAGTTACTGTTTAAGGCTAGAGATCAAGGAAAACTAATTGAGAGGGTGATTAAGACTAAGCACTGGAGGGAGTTCCCTGATGGTGTAGCGGCTTAGGGCTTCAGCGCTGGTGCTGTCAGTGCTGCGGCCTGGGTTCGATTCCCAGTCAGAGAGCTACCCACTTACCAAAAAAAAGAGCAAAAAACAAAAAAACAAACAAAAAAGACCAAGCACTAGGAAAAAGGCAAAATTAGGGAGCTAAGGAACTAGGGATGAGGGAACTAATAGTTCCTATAGTGAGGGGCTCTTTTGTTTGGCCTGTGTCATTTGGATTTTGATCTAGGTAATAATCATCCCTACCTCTGGGGAGTGGAGGGATTTTAGAGATTGAGTTAAACTTTGTGGCCTACACAGTGAAACCCAAATAAAAAACTCTGCACACTGAAGCTTCCAGGGTTGGCAATACTCTGTGTAGTTACATGTCAATGTGCCATGTGCTAGGACTGTGAGGTGTCCCGACTGTATAGGGAGGGGACAATGGAAGCTCCAAATGTGGGACTCATCCAGATGTCTCCCTATACCTGTTTCTCTTTTGCTGTAATAAAACTAACCATAACACATTCCTGAGTTACATCCTTATAGTGAATTATTCAACCTAAGAAGGTAGTGAGAACCCCCAAATTAGTAGCTAGCTGCTCAGAAGAGTAGCCTAACCCCCCAAATTTATAACTGGTTTCTGGAGTGACAGCAGTCTTTAGGAGACTGTGCCCTTATTAAGTTTGGCCTAACTGGGTGGTTGGTGTCTGACATTATTGCAAGTGTACTATGGAAACATATAACTGAAGGCTAACCTAGTCCTTGAATCTGGGAAATCCCTTTTGCTTAAATCAGGCATATCTAACCTGCAGCCCAGGATGGTTTTGAATGTGGCCCAACACAAATTCTTAAAACACTGAGATTTTTTTTGTGACTTTTTTTTTTTTTAAGCTCATCAGCTATTATTAGTATGTTTTAGGTGTGGACAAGACAATTCTTCCAATGTGGCCCAGGGAAGCCAAAAAGTTGGATACTGCTAGCTTACATGATTAACAAAGCTGAGGAGGCCCTATGGAAGACTGGAAATTAGACAAGGTATGTGTTTATTGCCTGGACTGGGATAAGGGAAGGGGAATGATGTGGGGATGCCTATGTACCAAAGCAAATAATTGAGATCAGAAGACTGCACACAACAGAATGACACAAAAAGCTTTTCTTTGTACATTCTGATTCTTCCCATTCCACAAAAATTGTCAGTGAACCTTAACTTGATAGAATTATATCCTGACCCTCAGGTGTGTTGGAACAGAAAAGACTTATCCAAGGCCATACAGGTGACATGAGGCCTACAACTCAACCCTGTTGAAAATGTGAGTAGATTATGTGGTCACCAGATTATGACTCCTGAATAAACAAAGAATGTGCTACAGTTCTCTGTTCCTGTGCTGTGCATACTAAATATGACAAACATTGAGGTCACTACTTTGAGGTAGATAGACCAGGTAACATGTTTATACAAAGTGCAGTTAGAGCAACATCCATGCCTTTGAAACCTTTAGCCATTCTACATTTCTAAATATGTTGTAAAATACTTGTAAGCATTGAATCCTGGAATAGAAATAGCCTGGAGTTCCCCTAGTCACATGTTTGTTTGTTTGTTTGTTTTTTCTTTTTTGTTGTTATTGTTGTTTTGTTTTTTTGCTTTTTGGTATGTGGGTAGCTCCCTGGCTGGGAATCGAACCCAGGCCGCAGCTCTGACAGCGCCAGCGCTGAAGCCTTAATCCACTACACCATCAGGGAACTCCCTAGTCACATGTTTTAAGAGTAGGAAGCATTAGTGGGTTGTGGAATGATTTAATAGAATAAAAAATACCAGACACCAACACTTGTAATGAGGACAGGTACTGTCATGTCAAACTTTTGTGTCAGTTAAACACATCCACATTTGTACTGGTCACAGTGTAAAATGAAAGCTATTGTAGATCATAGTATAAAAAGTGTGAAACCACTAATCTAGTCCAAGTCCCTTATTTCACCAGTCAAGATACTTAGATAAAGATGTTGAGAGGCTTGTTCATGGTTATGTATGCTCAGCCACAGAGCTGGGTCAAGAATCAGATGCCCTTATACCCCAGTCCATGGCTCTTTACATGAAAAACTAGAAACCAAAAGGAATACTCTATGTTAAGGATACCAGAATTATGTAAATATATTCTATACAGCATACGCATAATATACACTATAAAATATACCCAGTAAAATTATACAGTATATGTATCTACTGAATATATAGTATATAGATGATGTATCTCTATATAAATTTAAGTGGAAATATATGCAAAAATGCTCAAGAATTATCAAGTAATAAGTACTTACTGAATCCTACTTATGAAAAACAAGGTTCTAAGCACCGAAGAGGATACTACGCTTAAAATATCCAGTCCCTGGATACAGGAAAATGGATCTTTCTTGGCTTCTACAGATCCACATTGTAAAAACCCATTAAGTTTTCCTTGTGCTATGCCCAAAAGACTGGATTTTCAAAATAATCAGTAATGGCTTGCTGTCCCCCAATCCTCCTATATACCTAAGTAATATGAGGCATATATTTCACAGATTTGCCTATCTCAGATCAGCTCCCCTGGTTCACTCCCATCTGCCCTCCTCGATACAGACCTAGCTTGATAAGGTTTGTGAGTGGGGATACCAGGTAATGTCATAAGGTTAAATCTCCAGAATGCAATGATATTCTCTCCCCTTGTTGAACTTTATACATTGTGACTTGATAATCAAATTTGATCAATGTCTCCTTTAAATGATTTTTTGAAACACTGTTTCATTCTAGAGGTAACATTAATTGAAGAAGCACAAGTTTTCCTGGGAGAATATTTTTCAAATTAAAAACAAAATAAAACTAAAAATCTGCTTTATAGCCAATTTGCTAAGGGATTCAATAATTAGTCTAATCACTGGTTAAGAATAAAATATTAGAGCAACATTTTACATGTTTCATATTCTTGTTGTTAGTGATTATTAAGTTGATGAAATGTTCACATCCACCATCCATAAAAACTCGGAAACTCGATATATGGGTTCACCTCATTTTTATTACCAGTACTCAGTGAAAAAAGCAAGCTTTAGATTGCTACTTCGGTTTTTTCTGTTTTTTAGTTCGTCTACTTTTCTTCTGTCCTTTCTTTTTCTTTTTGACGAGAATAGCTTTTTCTCCAATAAATGGACTTTCAGAATGTCCTACACTTTTTGTGGCAAAATTAAGTCCCTTCTTAGGTTTACTGACATCCTTCAAACTGGGATTTGAATTTTGTTTTAATTTTTCTTTATTAACAGAACGCATGACTCTGAGTTTTCTTCCCATCAGTTCAGAATTATTTAATTTCAGAGCAAGATGAACAGCATCTGTATTCTGCAATAAAAATCAATAATTTCAACCAAAATCTCACCTGCAAAAAAAACTGGTAAAATTGCAACTTAATGGATTACAACAGTTTTCTTTTTTTAAAATTTCATATCTAACAATTTAGTCTAAGTAAATAATCAGAACAGTTTTTCAATTTGCACATAGAAACCTCTCCCATTCCCACATCCAAGAAGTCCAATCCCAGTGTTCTAGCAGCTGTGCTTGTGATCTCCTTTGAATGATATTCCTCACATATTTTTCCCCAGGAAGGACTCGAGCTACCTTGTCAAATAATCTAGCCGTTGAAACTCCGTCTTACAATGCTAAGTCACAATCCAACAGGCTTCGTTTTTCTCATTACAAAGTGAAGTTTCAACGAGCTAGATTAGTCATATGCAATCTTTTAAAGCAATGAACATTCTTCTCACAAGGCTCTTTCTGCAAAAGCCTCACTATATCAGCGGATGGAGAGCAGGGAACTCTCTACTACAATCCTTGAGATGTTAGAGAGCATGCCTGGCAGGGTTCCGTTTAGATCCAAAATTCTATTCTACTTTCAATCTAATGTAGAACCACTAAATGCTAACAACCTTGAATATACATGTTTGTTTGTTTTTTTTTTTAAGACTTTACAAACTTGTCAAGTAATAGAAGACAGATTGCAGATAAACAGTAAGATAAGTACAATACAGTAATGATGGAAACATATGGCTGTGACAACCTCTCTTAAAGCTATTTGCTAATATACGTCGAGTTTTAAAAATGGTCACATATCTTGTCCTAGTTAATAATAGTCCATCAGCATCTGCCCTAAAGAAATAATCCAAAAGGCAGGTGCAGATTTGGAGAAAAACATAACTACTCCAATTTCACTATTATAGGAAAAAACAGAGACCACCACTAATGTCCAACATTTGGGAAACATTAGGGAAAAGGCAATATAAATTATGTTATATGGTTCAATGGGACATGCTTACACAATAGAAAACAACATAAAGTAGGTTATGAAATTACATGTTCACATATAAGTTCAACTATAAAAAGGAAGACCTAACAAAAATATGAAAGAAAATGTATTAACATTGTGAGGAAAAGCACCAGACAGTAAGTATATTTTAATAGTAAGTATATTCTACTAATGTTAGGCATGAAATTTTGGTTAATATTTAGTGAACTAAATAGAACCAATTTTGTACAAAGATGAAAATTTTCTTCTATCTGAGGGAATGGTCAGTTCTTTTCTCCATTTTATAGTAGGTGGAGATTCAGAGTTAATACCTTTAATATGCAATATCTAATATTTAATAACACTGACATGGACAAAGAGGGAACTGAAACATCTGGTTAGGTGCAATGATGGCAACAGCATTCTATTATGGCAGGATATCAGGTTAGGTTTCTTAAGATAGAACTTGAGGGTGACAGGGATGGTTATAGCTGAATGATGAAGCAGCAGTGACAAGCCCTCTGGCACATTTGAAATAACAGTGACAATGCATTAGTTTCCCATACCTCAAAAAGCACATAGCCAAACCCTCTGCCGATGCCTGTAACTGGGTCCTTCATGATCCTTACTGCCACGATACTCCCACAGTCCAAAAAGTGGTTCTCAACTGCAGGTTCTTCAATTTCTAAAAATAAATTCAACCAAAGTAGAAGCAAAGCTTGGGAGTCGCCTTAAAAAGCTGCAGATGCTTAATAACATAGCAAATTAAGTGGCCTCATGAAAATTAGTCAAGTTACATTCCATGCTTAACTTACTCTTAAAGCAAATTAAGTTATTCTCAATGGTTATTTCCAGTATTCTAGTGATAAAACAGGTGCTTCATTTGTTTAAACAAACTTACTGTATGGGAGATTCCCCACGAACACTGATCTCTTGTCCCTCTAAAACAAAGAGAGTTAATAAGTCACTCACTGAAGCCAAAAATGGAAGTCATCCTAAAACCCAGCCTCTTCTTCACCAAGTATTTGAGGGGTCTTTATCTCCTGACTCCACACACCCGTCCCTTGTTTGATTCTACTATTGTGAGTCTTGCCTGTGAATGTGACGGAATGGGCTTTTGTTCACAGAGCACTGACTGACACCTCACAGTGCTCGAGGAAGGCACTCTACGTTCGGTAAAGGGCCAGACAGCAAGTATATTTCAGCCTTCTGGGCCATTTGGTATTATAACTACTTGCTTCTGCCATTATAGCATAATAATACCTAAGCTAATGGGTGTGGTTTTTTACTTAAAAAAAGCAAATGGAAGGTGGATTTGACTCTGGGGCCAGTTTGCTGACCTTTTGCTAGGTGCGCAATCAAGGCCAGGGATGTCAACCAGGCCTTTGTCATTTCTCAGCTAGGTCACTCAAATACCAACAGTAATGCACTCTGTGCTTCGGTGGTGAACTCTTACAACCCATCCTTCATTCATTTTGAGAGACCTTTGTAAAATGCAAACCTGATCACGTCACTCCGTTTAAACTTGTGGACAGCTCCTGGACAAGATCCAGACTCACCGTGGAGACCAACAGCAACTCTTACTACTGCCCCCTCACACTCTACCCTCTAACAACTGTATCAAGCTCTTGCCATTCCCTAAGCAAATTAAATTTGGTCCTCACCATTTCTAATGCTTTTCCTGCCCAAATATCCTCACCCCCCCCATTAAAAATTTTTTTTGTTTGCCTAGGTAACACCAACTCATCTTACAAGACTAATATAACACACCTGTTCTCCTGGAAACCCTCCTATGTTCTCTTTGTACCAGCAACCTCTCCAAGTCAAATGGCCCATTCCTGTACATAAAATAGTACCACAAGCAGTTCATCTGCTCATCTTCACTTTTCTTTTTTTTTTTTGCTTTTTGGTATGTGGGTAGCTCCACTGACTGGGAATCGAACCCAGGCCGCAGTGCTGACAGTGCCAGCGCCGAAGCCTTAAGCCACTACACCACCAGGGAACTCCCTCATCTTCACTTTTAAACTGGGAACTTCCAGAGACCTGGGACTATGTACACCTGACTGAAAAACTATTTAATGGATATTTTAACTTTCTAGACCTCAGTCTGTAAAAGAGATCCTCTGTATCAGATGATCTCTAATATACATTCCAACCTAACTCTCTATGATTATTCAGTCGAATGGTGGAGATGGGAAGCCATGTTCCTGAATTTAATGTGACTTAAGTTCTGTGTCATTCTAGGCACCAACACTGTTACCACAGAGGGCAAAGGTTGTTCCCTTCTGTATTTCCCTCGGGCTCACTGCTGATTCCATTTCTCTCCTAGCAAAAGCTTAGATGAAAACACTTCTCTCTATAAGACTCTAGTTAAGTTCTTTAAACAACTCACATACTACTTACAGATGAGGTCTCTGATGCTAGATCAACTCTAATACGAAATCCATCAGCAATTTGGGCCCCATTTCTGTTTTATACATAAGAAGGGAAAATGGCTGTTAAAAATGAGCAATGAGTTACTATTATATTTTCTCTAAAGTAAAACCAAAGGCTAAAATATGAGTATACTCATACATATTTAAGTACAATAACTGTTTGAACCTCAAAGAGATAAAATTACCTGTTTAATGCTTTAGTAGCAGCACTCTCATCCTTAAACACAACGTAAGCATTAATATTTTTCTGATCAGGATGAATTTTACGTCTACACCAAAAAAAAAAAAAAAAAAAAAAAAAAAAAAAAAAAAAAAAAAAAAAAAAAAAAAAAAAAAAAAAAAAAAAAAAAAAAAAAAAAAAAAAAAAAAAAGACAATATAAAATCTGTCAATGTCAAAGTTACTAAAATAAAAACAGCTTCTTTTCTACTTTACATCAACATATAGGTAAGAATTCCTGAAGGAAGTTTCATCTCTTTCAATAACTGTTTAATATAACTCAAAAAATAACACACTACTATACAGATATCTGCCAAAACATGTGACCCATTCTCTCTTATTAGTCATCACTATCAGGGAGCAGGTATAGGCCACCTGTGCAATGCTACAGGCTACAAACTATAACCTTAGCTATGTCCCTGTATCCAACACACACACAAATAAATGTTAAAGACAATTTGATTTTTCTTTTTTACTATAAAATAAAAACTACATGAGCATGTATAGTTTAGGGAATTAACAGGTGAGTGCCCGCCCTTCAGCCATCGCCCACCCCAGAAGCTTCTTTCTATGGCCCTTCCCAATTTGCAGTCCCCGCCACCATCCCCAAAGGTAACCTACTTTTATAGGCACCATTTTCCTGCATGTCAATGTGGTTTTACCCCACAAGTGTCTATTCCTAGATATTATACTTTGATTTTATCCATGTTCCTACTTGAAAAATCTTTTGAATCTTGTTTAATCTACAGGATTCCCCCTTTATCTCTTACTGTTTGACCTATGGAATTTCCCAAAGCCTGGATGTTACTGACTGTAGGCTCATAGTGCACTTCAACATGTGTTTCTGGCCTCTATATTTCTTGCAAATTGGCAGCTGGATACAGAGCCTTGTCAGTCCTGTAGGTAATGCTGTGTTCTTTCAATGGGAGGCAGGTTATGACTAGTTTTCACTCTTTTTTTAAATGACTGCAGTCATTGCTGCTCAATGCCTAAAATAATTAATTCACTAGGTCTGCAAATTTGTGATAATAATTTACATGTGACCAATCAGCAAAAAAACCTAGTAATGACTACAGATCCTTCCCTGGAGACACTGCCCTATTGTTTTGAAGTAACAAAAATGCTAACTAACAATGAGTATCATCAAGAAAGGTACTAGAGGAGTTCCCTGGTGGTGCAGTGGCTAGGCTTCTGCGCTGTCAACACTGCAGCCTGGGTTTGATTCCCAGCCAGGGAACTACCCACATTAAAAAAAAAAAAAATTTAAAGGTACTAGAAAATAATGTCAGGGCCTGGCTCATAGCATTCTGTAATAATATACTATACTATTTAATAGGTTCATACTGGTAAAACTAACTATGACCTACTGAATGCCCAATATATACCAGGTACCATTTTAGAGATTTTATATATCTCACTTAACCTCCCATCTCTGACATGAGTGCTAGTTTTCTAATATTATGGATAGGGACGCTGAAGCTTGGGGAAGCACATGACTGCAATCATAAGTAAGGGTGGCCAGCCTAGGACTCCAGAGCCCCTCCTCTTTCCATTCAACACACCACTGCTGGCAACATCCAAATCCAACATGTTTTAGTGTAACCCTAGTGTCTTAATATTTGTGTCACCCCTAAATTCATATGTTGAAATCCATTTAATGCCCAATGTGATGTTAACTGGAGGTGAGGTCTTTGGGAGGTGCTTAGGTCCTTATCTCAGAAGTTTCTTAGAAAGTTAAGACATTCCTGCCGTAAGACCCAATAATCCCACACCTCCAGGTTTCTCAAAACAAATGACCTGCACACAAATGTTTTCAGTGCCTTTACTCATGATAGGCAAAACCCAGAAATAACCTGAAGGTCCATCAACTGATACTTCCATGTAATAGAAAAGTATCGGGCAAGAAAAAAAACAAGCCACCGAGCATCCAGCAATATGGATGTATCTCAAAACAATCACGCTGAGCATAAGAAGTCAGACAAGAATACATCCTGTATGATGAGTCCATTTACATACAATTCTTGAAAATGCAAACTAGCATACAGAGACAGGAAGTAGCTCTGTCAGTGGTCACTGGGGATGGAGTTGGAGTGATGAAACTTGGAGTGATGAAACATTCAGTACCTTAACCATGGCAATGATTTCATGAGTGCATACAAATGTTGAAATCATAAAAATGCACACTTCAAGCTATGTGCAGTTTAGTGAAGGTACATTATACCTTAATATAGTAGAAAACAGGTTTGCATTTTTTTTAACTATATTAAAAAGAAAAAAAGTTTTACATGGCAAAATGCCCCATAACAGGAAATAAATAAATAAATAAATAAAAATAGGAAACAACATTTGTAACTCAAATCACAGAAGGCAAATTTCTGTAACAGAAATAATTCAACAGAAAAAAGATGGGTAAAGGGGGTTCCCTGATGGTGTAGTGGCTAGACTTCGGTGCTCTCAATGCCGTGGCCTGGGTTTGATTCCCAGCCAGGGAACAACCCCCCCACCCCCCAAAAAAATGTTTAAAAAGAAAAAGATGGGTAAATGAAAGTCACAATTCAGATAAATAGAAGCACCAATGACTTGAATATACAAAAGATGCCCTCTCATAAAAGAAATACAAATGAGAAATACCACTTTCACCTATCAAAAAGCTCAAAAAGCTCAAAACATATTGTTGGTAAAGGTGTGTGAATATAAGTAGGTTACCATCTCATAGAATAGCACTCAAAATTACAAAACTAAATATGCTTTTTTGACCAAGCACTTCCACTACTAGAAGTATACACAATTTGCACTGTCCAAAATTACTAAGTGCAAGGTCACTTACTCCAGCATTACTGGTAATGGCCACAAGACTGGAAAACCTAAATGTTCCTCTGTGGAGGGTTTGTTAAAACAAATTATGGTACACCTTGCAGAATGCTAAGATGCTCTGAAAAAGAATGGGGAGGCAATGTTCACCCTGATATAGACCTCCAAGTTACAGTAAGTGAAAAATGGATAGTGAAGTAGCACACATACTGAATACCACTGTGTCAAAAAGTGAAGAACATGTATGTGTATCACACTGTAAATGCATAAAATCTCCCTAGAAAGTTACATAAGGAAGTGAAAACAGAAGCTGCCTGGAGCAGGGAATCGACTGACTGCGAACAAGGTATAGGAAAAAAGTTTTTCACTGTGTACAAATTTACATTTGTTTATTTTTAACCATTTGCTTCAATACTTACTAATTAAAATAAAAAAGTTTTAAATTGTGGGTGGGCAGGGGAGGCTGACACTAATCATAGTAGTGAACTCCATATTTCTGGCACTCAAAGCCCTCAGCACCGCTGTTACATATTGCTCTCAGAACCTTTGTTTCTGCTGACACTTAGGTTTCAGCCTCACATAGAAATAAAAGTCTGTACAACCCTCAAAAGGACTGTACCTTACCAAGTTTTCCACTCCTCACAGCACCTAAACAGGACCTTGCATACAGGAGGACTCATGTGTTTGGTTATCTCAACACATTACTGGAGCTGGTAATGCAGTTATCAAGGGCTCACTATACACTTGGTGCCATGATGGTTCTGGGAAAAGACTGGCAAAGACCTGATCTGCCAAATAATTCCAAATTAGAAATGAATGTGGGAATGAACTCATTAAGATGTCCAAGGGACTACTGTAATTCCAAAACCCTGATATAAGAGGATTCCCAGAAATATTTTTACTATATGATAATTTTATCTAATGTATCTCTACATAGATCTAACATTATATCTTATACATATTATACACACACACACGTATAAAATACACATATATACACCTGGAAGTTTCTCATGGTGCCTTTTCTAGTTATTTTACAATATAGTGGTACCTTAATACTCACCATTAATTGGTTCTAGGAGGTGTGATAAGTACCAAAAACGCCGAGTACCAAAATAATTTTTCCCATAAGAAATAATGTAAATAAATTTTATGCATTCCCAAACCAAAAATATAAAAAAATGATCACAAGCTAAGATAAGACCAAGGGGATGTGCACAGAGCAGGAGCTACCATGTGACCACTGTGGGACCCCTTGCTTTGCCTGGAAAGGGTAGCAAGTCAACTGACACCTATAAATTCCAGCTTATGCACTGAGTACCAAACAAATGACAAGTACCAGGACAAAATTTTTGTGTCAAAATGCATCAAGTACCAAATTCGACGAGTTTCAAAGCAGTCAAGTACCAAGGTATGACTGTACTTTCCATAACCTTACAATTTACATTAAGGCCTAAAGACAAACATCTGACAAATTTGCATACTATTACAGACATAAGGGAACGGTAAAGCATGATGTATTATTCAAATGTAAAAATCTATGAAGTTAAGAAATTATCTCAATTTTAACCAAAATAAAAGACAGTCTAAAGACTACTACTCCTTTTCTCTATAAACTTACTTTATTGCTGCCAACTTTTTGGACAGAGTTCCCTCTGCTGGAATCTTTTAGGAGGAAAAACGAGCATTAAAGAAAATTCATTATTTGAAATATTACTTCAAATTAATTATATTTTAATTAATTGAATTCTAAATATCTAACTCTGATATAATGTGATTAAAAACACTCTCAGGAAATACTGAATCAGAAACAACTGTGTTTATGGGGATGGAGGGTCAGGCAACAGTTATAGAAAGATTAAGCTGACAACCATAATAGGCCTCTGCAGCTATGCTGACAAAAAGTAATGAGAACTTTGGGAACAAGGGTAAAAGAAAGGAATGACTCATTTTAAGAAGAAAGCACAGTTGAAAACAGGCAGGGTGACAAAAAGATAAGGCTTGCAGCCTGGTGGCACTAAATCATATAGAAAATCAGTATGGGCAGTACAGGTTGGGGTGGGAGTTAGATGGAGGTAAGCAGACACATTGAAACTGGGGTGCTTGCAAGACACCCAAGTGGGTGTATAGGGCGAGGATCTAATGTGGGGAAATGGGACTCAGAAGGGCAGACAAAATATATGTGACAAAAGTGAGAAACAAATACCATGATAGAAATTACAGATACTGTGCTGAAGCCTTGGGAAATGTCTACTTTTAGAAAAGTGGGCACTTTTGCCCTCTGAGGACATTTGGCAACGTCTGGAGATATTTTGGGTTGTTACGAGTGGGGTGGGCAGGGTGCTACCAGGACGCAGCAGGCACTGGCTAGGGATGCTGCTAAACATCCTACAATGCACAGGGCAGCAGCCTCCCAGAACAAAGAATTACGCAGCACAAAATGTCAACAGTATCATGGTAGAAAAACCTCATTTTAGAGAATCACACAAGAAAGAGCAGTTAGAGGCAAGCAATAAACATTTCTAATACACACATTATATATTCTAATATGCACTATCTACTCTAATACACATTAATTACATTAAAAAAATATATGATGCTTATTTCATCCTCCAAGGAACACAACTATAATTGGTCTACACAGTGTTCAGTTGGTGAAGTCAGATACCATTTATTTCTATAAACTTTAAACACTAAATCAAGTTTTTAAAAAATTATTTGTCTTTCTATGCTCAGAACATAAGTACTGTCTGCAGCAAAGACAAACCCCCCCCATATGGAATGCCTATAATTCCAGAAAAGCTATTCAATTAAGTATTAATGTTCTGCCTACTCAATTGACACAACAAACCAGTTATCCATCCTCCAAAATACAGTGCTGGCCATAGTAACAAGGATATCATTTTACTATGTGAACTCATTAAACTATTTAACAAAGATAAAAATAAACAATAAATACTAAGGGCAACTCTTCTCTTGGGCCAGATTTGAACCTGTTGATTCAAAAGGCTAAAATCAAGTGCTCTTCCATCTCACAAATACCAATATGATAATAAATCTGATTTAAATGCAATACGTTTTAAGATTATGCAATTTTAGGGGAGATGAAAACATACCACAGAACGAAATCGTACAGATTCTATCTGTCCATACTCTTTAAAAAATGACTTCAGCTTCTAAAATAAAAAACATACACTTTAGTCCACTTTCAGAACATCAAATAAGTACTACAAAAAGGAATTATGAACAACTGTCTGATAATCTTTTACTGCCAGGTTTTATTTTAAGAACATTCCAGGAAAAGTAGGCTGATTATTCAGCTGGAAAACAAATATATTGTACTGAAACTTATGAAAACATAAAACAATTTTAAGTTCAAGTTAGTACCCAAAGGTACACAACATTATGGTCTTTTAATCTTTGATAATCTTTACCATATGTTATATATATGATTATATATTCCACAGATTCTCTCATCTTTTCACACTGGTTTAAACTGGAAATGAATTTTAAGGATACTTATATCACTATGAGAAATTCCCCAACTGTCTAGAATCAGGACCATAGGATTAAAGAAAAATCTAGAGTGAATTTTATACATTACTTTTATGGCTGGCTCAGGATGTGAAGAATGTATGTTTTACAATTAGAACTATAATCAATTTTAATTAATAAACAATGCATTAAATGTGCAAAGCACTACACATACTCCTTTCCCTTAAGCCCCTTACAATCTAATAAGGAGATCAATAACCAAAGCTGTGCTACAAATGTGTTCTGTTCTACAAAATAATCACAAATAAAATACTAGGAGACAAAAGTGTAAGGGGGAATAAAAGAAACCAGGGAGTGAGTATTTTACACCGTTTTGTTATTAAGGAAACGGAATTTATATTGTTCTTCAAAAGATGAGCAGGATTTTGACCCAAGAGACTGCCAACAGCAAACACAAAGAAAGGAAAGGGCATGTTTTAGTTTAGTGACCCCCCGCCCCCCATAGTAGAGAAAACTTAGGATGTATTCATTCATTTAGACAACAAATATTTTCCACTCTCTACTATGCACGAGGCACTGTTTTAAGCATCAGAGAAAGAGCAGTGAAGGAAAGAGATAAACATCCTGTACATACAAAGCCTGCAGTCTAGTGGCATGAACAGGAAATAAGGCTGAAAAAACAAAACAGATGTGAGGCCACTGCAATAACTGAAATATGATTTGCAAAAGCTTGAATTAGGGCAGTCACTATGGGAATGAAAATGAAGGTGGATGATGGAATCAATCCATACAATGATTTATGTAGTCATTTACAATGAAGTTATCTATCAATGTGCTTATGCAATAAACAGTAAACAAAGTTATGAATTATTAACTTTTCTGAATCCTTACAATAAACAGGTTACACACTCACCTTCTTATTACATGTGACAGGCAAATTCCCCACAAACACAGTTCTCTTATTCTTTAATCTCTCTTCTTCTTGGTTAATTTGAATTTTCTTCCTTTGATTTACAACCATGTGATCTACATTATCAAGTACTTTTTTGTCTGCTTCTTTAATACCAGATTGAGAATTTTTCCTTTTCTGTCCTTGCTTCTGATGAATTTCTTCTTCTAAATCAGAACTTGCTAGAGCATTTTCTCTTTTTAAGGCAAAAAAAAAAAAAAAAAAAAAAAGGAGGAGCAGTAAGAGTCATGGAAGTCAGGGGTAGTATTTGACAAAACATAGTGATTAGAAGTTATTTCCCAGGAGTTCCCTGGTGGTGTAATGGCTAGGCTTCTGCGCTGTTGACACTGCAGCCTGGGTTCGATTCCCAGCCAGGGAACTACCCACATAAAAAAAAAAAAAGCTTTTGGAGACTTAATTTACATTCTCCCAATGCCTAATTTCATTCTCTGCTCTAAACTCTAGGGATACTGCAGCACTCCCTGGGGTCTATAAAGGTTAATATGCCTGCAAAATACTTTGTAAAAACAATCTGGCCAATAGGAAAATCCAGATTTCCTACTTTTAGTAGTTCTGTAATATTTAAAGGACTGCTTTTCAAAAGTAAATTCTGAAATGTCAAATACGATATAAAGTGTTGATGCACATGGATAAAGTGAGGTGTGAGCATCAGTCCAACAAGAGAACTGATCTAGGATCTTAAGGAGTGAGGGAGAGATAATGGGGAGTAGGAGTCACTCACTTATTCATTCATTCACTCAACATTTCCTGGGTTCCTACTCAATTCTAGACTCTGCTGATACAATTAAAGGCCTTTCAGTAGTCCAATCTCTGAAGAGACAGGCAAAGTTCACAATAAAATGGTAACCCTTATAATACATGGTGTAGAAACATAAAAAACCCAAGAGAAACAAGAAAGGCTTCTCAGAGGAAAGGCAGTGTCTGGCCACATAGTCAATCCTCAGTAAATGTTGAGCACTATTATTCCTCCACTAGAGCTTAAGCTCCACTAAGGAGCAGGTCCACCTCTAATTTTTTGCTATGGTATATAAAGTACCCAGGAGTGAAAGGAAATGAGACAGTTTGGAAAGATGGGAACCAGGTCAAGAAGGACTGGGCCTGTCATGCAAAAGTACTTAGATTTATCCCGCAGAAGATGAGGAGCCGCTGAAGACTCAGAATGCCTAAAAAAGATAAAGTAGTAGGAAAGTGGAAGATAATTCAGAAGGGGACAAGGCTGGACAAGGGAGACTGGTAAGAAGAGAGTAAGAACTAGCTGAAAAGACAATAGACCAGTCATACAAGGGAGGGGGCAGACAGGGGGAACACAACAAATAAAAGACCTAATTAAGAGACAGCTTCATCCAGAACTGGGCAACTAATTAAACATGCAGAGAAATGAAGGAACATAAGATGACTCCCAAGTCACTGGCTCAGGCAACTGGAAGGTTGGTAGCTGCACTCATGCAGAGGAACAAGTCTGACGAGGATAATGAGTTCAATCTGAAGCACTCTGAATGTCATGTGTATATGGAATATCCAGGTGAAGAAGCCAGGGGACAAACAGATATACAGGTTTGAAGATCAGGAAAAAGATCACAATGGTGGCTCACCAGCACAAATGAGATGGTCCAGAATGAAGGGTTAAAAAAGGTCATGAGATGACTGAGAACAGAATCCTGAGGAAAACCAATATTTAAGGAGCAGTCAGAAGAAAAGGTACAAACAATAACACTGAGAAGCAACCAACAAAAAGAGAAATCAGGAGAGACTGTTATCAAAGAATCCAATAGTTCCAAGAAGCAGCCATGTACAATGTAACAGAGAGGACTTAAAAGACAAAGCCTGCATTGCCTATTAAATGACAATTAAGTCAGGATGGCTTCAGTGAGCACTGTTTCAGAATATGATCAGATCAAATAAAAACAAATGACCAGACTGCAAGTGCATGCAAGAGAAAACAGATCAAAAGGAAAAGAGTGCACATACAGGCTTCTTTTTCTAACAGCTTGACTACGAAGGGAAGGATTGAGGGAATGGTGCCAGAGACACATGTCCATGAACAGGGTTTTGTTTGGTTGGATTTCTCTTTTTAAGATTAGACTCTTGAATATGCTTATATGGCAGACAAAGATCAATGATTCAGGAAAGAGGAGAAAAGGAATATATCTGATGGCATAATCTCTAAGGAGGCAGAAAAAGAAGTATGTGGTATATACAGCACAGATGACTGAATTAATCCGGGACAAGAAGGAAGACAACTTTCTCTGAGAAAAAGGAGAAGAAATTAGGGATGTGCACAAATACACTGAACAGGAGGCTAAAAAGTACTAGTTCAATACTTAGCAATTGATAGCTCTCTCAATAGGTAACAAGACCACTTGCAGAGAGAGAAAAGAGAAATAAGAGGATTGAGGAGAGTGGCTCGGTAGACTGAAAAAAGTAAACTAAGTGATGATACTGCTATTTGGATCTTGATTCAAATAACTGTAAAAAAAAAACCAACAAAACACAACCAACCAAAGTTAAGCTAATGGGAGAATTGGGATCTCTGACCAAATTAAGTTTAAGAAAACTAAACTCATCTTGAAATATTTATAGATGAAACGTGAGACTTAGGGTTTGCTTACAAATAATGAGGGGGATATGAATGCGGTAAAGATGAAATGAGATTGGCCAAGCATTAATAGTTGATGTTGGGTACACGGTGGAGGGGGATCTTTATCCTTTCAACTTTGAATATGCATGAGATTTTCCATAAGAACTATGAAATGAGAAATTAAGATGGATATTGTAGGTATAAGAATCTCAAATTTTTTTTACCATCTAATTTCTTTGATCAATCTAGGGAATTTTACCAACCTGTTTGCCAACTTTCTGTCTGCATCAGAAAGTTTCTTCTTCACTTTTACTTTTTTTGCCGGCTCTTGCAAAAGTAGTCTTTGAATTTGAGATATACTTTCTTCCTTCTTATCCCGTTTCCTTTTTTTGGTGGTTTCCTTTTAAAAGTTTGAAGTTATGTGTGAGATATCATCCTTTTTAATAATTTCGTGGTCTTTCTAAGTTAGCATCTTTTCTCTCTCTCTCTCTGATATGTCCAGTAATGAAAGGTTACTTGAAATTCATCCTGTCTGCCTCACTTTAGAAACCACGCTCTGCGAGGCAGATTATTGTTTTAAAGCTGTTCTAACGGGCCGTTCAGAGTAGAACCCAGTGACTTACTTTAGACACAGGCACGTACACGGGTCGAAGCTGAGACTCCACGGAGCTGAAGAGGGTCGCCAGCCGACCTGGGATGCCTCTGGAGGAGCGCCCGCCGTGGACTAAGCTGTCAGCGACCTGTCCAACCAGGTAGTCTCCTGTCAGAAGCTCACCACCGCCGTCGTCCAGGTTCTCCCTGGAGACCAACGACACTCAGCAATACCACTCCACTGCTCACCTGTCCGAGCCCAGACAAGTCGCGCGCCACTCACCCCTCCCAGGTACTCTTCTTTTTCTTCCGTTTGTTCTTCTCTTTCAGGGCCATTCTCAGTCTGCAGCCTCAGGGCCCAGGAGCACGTGAGCTCGCCCTTCGAGTCCCGAAGACTTCCGCCTAGAACCACGCCCTTTCCGCTCCGGCAGCCCCGCGGCCGCGTTGGGGGCGGAGACACCGACGGCTGGAGACGCCCAGTGCTGGTTCAGTCGCGCGCTTCCGTTCTGTTTTTGGTTGTGTTTGCCGGAAACTTAATCTCGAGAGTGAATCGTCTTCCGAAAGTATCCGAGGCCTTAAGTATAAATGAGAATTAGGCAGGCCGGTAGTGGGTGGGGGATCAGTCCCAGTAGAGGGAGAGCACGTACGAAACCCCGGAATTGTTGGAGAGGAAGGAGGTTGTCAAGGAATTAAGTTTTGGGGATGCGGGTGTTAGCAATTGTGGAATGGGTGTGAAGGGTACACGAGATTTCGTACTACTGCTCGTGAAACTTTTCTGAAATTGGGCATTACTTTAAAATAAAGTTAAAAACCAAATAGTTGGAGACCATAGGGCTAACTTGCTCTTGCCCTTCTATTCTGTCAGGAAAAGTAGATACTTGGCCCTCAAAACTGCTTCTCTGTTTATCTTCCCGGGCTCATCTCCTTGCAAACCCTTACATATTAACCTTTTTTCACCACTTCGTTATTCCTTTTGTTATTCTATCTTGCGCTCCCCCACCCCCCACTTAATAGCCTTACACCTCATTTTCACCTGCAAACTTGTACCTATTCTTTTTTTTTTAAATAAATATTTTATTTTTATTTATTTATTTTTTGTTTTGTATGTGGGTAGTTCCCTGGCTGGAAATCGAACCCAGGCCTCAGTGTTGACAGTGTCAGCGCTGAAGCCTTAAGCCACTACACCACCAGGGAACTCCAACTTGTACCTATTCTTCACATCACATGGTTGGATACTTTCCCCATAGCCTTCATATGTGACCTTTTACATATAGTCCACCTCAGGTAAGTTCATGGAAAAATATTATCCAACTGCTTGGCTCTGGTTTTGATTTCTGAGTCCCTTTGGTTTGCTTAATTGTGACCTTGTGATAGTTCACAATGAGAAAAATCCAACCGTTGATATTTGCCATTCGAGCATCTCTGTCTGTCCTATACAGTACAGTGAAGAAATTCTACTCATTCTTCCTTCAGAATGTCTACCAATCCCATTCCTTCCCCACAGCCTATCATTATCTCAAGAATCAATTACTCCCTATCTGGAGCACTGCAACCTCATGGCATCTGGCCTTCCTGATTCTTCCTCTCCACTCTAGTCTGGACATTCCATTTCCAGTGAATCTCCCTTGAAAGTTAAGGTTTACCATCTCTTCTATGTCACCATCACTTCAGTCATCATGTTCTTGTATGACCTACACTGGCCCCTTTAAATTACTATGCACCTGTTTTCCCTGCCTGTAAATTTTCATATACACACATATACGTATATGCCAAGAGTATATACATTTTAAGAAATGTTATCTATGTATTATATAAATACTGATGGTAACCACTTGGAGCACTTCATGTAATTGCATTAAGTCAAATGTGACTTGTATTCATATTTTGTTATCAGTATATATTATTACAATTTTAAGTGTTCTTTCTTAAAATGTGTATACTTTTGGGCCTCCTCCACTCCCCCTCACCATATGTATATTCCACAACCATGAAACTATTCCTCCGAGGGATTACATTTTATACATACAAAACCCATCCTACGCTAGCCTAACATCCATTTATACCAGCAGTTCTCAACCTGTGGGTCACGACCCCTTTAGGGGTCGAACGACCCTTTCAAAGGGGTCGCCTAAGACCATCAGAAAACACATAATGTACTTATGCGGACCAGTCACACACATGTAGAGAGCAGCTACCAATAATTTTATGGTTGGGGGTCACCACAACATGAGGAACTCTATTAAAAAAGGGTCGTGGCATTAGGAAGGTTGAGGACCACTGATTTATACCCAGCTAAAATTAGAACAAAATTGGCGAAATGGACTCACTCCTTGAGGAAAATAGTATGAAAGTGCCTGCGGTTGGAGAGTTTAAAAAGATGAAGATGGGGCCCTTCCAGGTCTTGCCCCTGGCAGGAATGGAGACAGAGCCTGGGTTGGTGGGCCAGCGCAGAAAAAAAAAAACCGAAAAAACAAACAAAAAGATGAAGATGATCCCCACTGTTGTTCAGAACTCTTTAACAATTTAGGTATCACTTAACCCTTTAAAGAGTTTCTTAAAATATAAGGACTCTTTTCACAGGAAAATATAGACAAAAATATAGGGGTTTTAATAATCTGCTCCATCTTCCCCAATCTCCCCAGGTTAAGGAAATTAACAAAACCTCACTCTCAGGTTACTATTTCAGTAGAAAAAAAGGTTTTGGAAAACACTGTAAAAAAAGTACCACCTCATTTTTATCATAGATTGTAAACTAGGTTGATAAAATGTAGTTGGGTGACTAGGGGAAAACTTAAGTTAAATTCTAGTAATACTACATTCTCAAGGTCTACCAGAGAAGCTGGGAAGAAGGGAAGATAGGCAGGAAGAGGGCAGAGAAACCAAGGGTATAAACCTCAACTCCAACAAAGTCTCAAATCATTCTTTAGAGCACTGTCTCTGTAACACACAGAGTAGGTGATAGTAGTAGTTCCTTGAAATACATGGTTTCATGATGGGGTAAGACCGAAGACAGCAGGGTAAAGGAACTTGGTCAGGTGTCTCCTTCATAAAGTTTTTAATATTCTAACACTTGAACTTAATATTCTAAGAAGGGAATGTGCTATATACAGTATTTCTAAAATACATTTTATAGTAACTTCCCAGAACATTTCTGGGGTCTAGTATTTTAAGACCTTAGGAAGCACTATTCAAGATTTTAAAATTCATCCCTTTAAAGTTGAACCAATGTCTGTGAAAATAGTCAACCCGAAGATGCTTTAGGCCTTTTGAGCTTTTTAGGTCTTAAAAAAGTTTTTCTTTTAAAAAAAGGATATTTTCTTGGTGCAAGTTCATTAAATGAGGCAAAAACAATCTAATTACGGCAAAAACAATCTAACTACTGATTTTAAAAGGCTTGAAGTAAAGCAGTGATTCTCAAACCAGATGTCTGTCCCAAATCAATTAATTATGACACTTTGAATATGGGGTCTGAGTGCTGACTATTGTTTTAACTACAGCCCAGGGATTCCAATGTTAATGAGTAGAGTTCACTAAAAGTATTAAAGACCCAAAAAGGTCCATTTAAATTTAAAGACCCCAAAAGGGAAGGATGGGGTACAATTGCTGGTAATGGTTTCAAGTGTGTTTTTAACAATTTTGATTTTCTTTAGACAAATCTCCAAGTTATTAAGTATTCATGTTCACACTAAAGTAAAATAGTGTATGCAAAGATATCAGAATGTCTAATAAATCCTGTATCCGGTTAATAGCTTTTAATTTTTATAGGTAGAATATTCCCTTCCTGGTATGTTAATTAACCCCTCCTGCCAATACTTTTCCTGCTGGAGATGTATGTTCCAATCAGTCATCACAAACAGAAATGAACTAAAATTATTTAATCTTAGAAACAAAATCAAGGATTCACAAACTATGGCATTTTATTTCAGAGCCTTTGCTTACATTTGTACAATATATTACATAATTCATTGTTTGCAGATCCTAATATATATACTTTATAGCTTTTGTTCTATAAGCTTTTTCTTCAATGTTTTGCGGTCAACAAATCTTTACAGTCCTGTACAAATCTGAGTAACTTGAAACCATTTTCAACAAAATTAGTTACTGTAAGCACACACTACAAGACTGAAAATGCTTTTCTTTTAGAAAAGTTGAATGTAAAGAATTCTGACACGTTAGCATCTACAACAAAACGCTTTGAAATTCTCACATCGTATTGCCAGAAAACAAATAAAACATGCCAGCCCCATTCAAAAAAAGTACACAGAAGTACAATTAAAACAGTAAAACAGTCTGTACAGTAAAGTATTGTGTATTAACAGTGCCAGGTATTAAATAGCTTGAATGAACACATCCGCAATATACAAATGTCTTACAAAGGTGTAGAATTAAATACAAGTGCCAAACAGAACAGAGATTGGAATCATACAACATAAAAGTCAGTACAAGTTCATTTTGAATTTTATACAAGGCATTTTATTTTATTTTATAGGCCTACCACCCCAATTAGCTATTTATACTTAAAATAACCATCCTTTTGAGACAGTTCGTATCAACAACCTTGAACCATACTAATACAGTTTACTTGTTCCTTAAGTCCTCTTGTAGCTCATAATAAAATAAGCAATACAAATGAATCATCTGTATTTAAGGAAAAGAAACATTTACAAGAAAACACAAAAATATAACTGTTATAATTCATTATGAATAAATATACATTTTGAACTGGCTAAGTACAACCTTTATACATTGTTTAAGATTTAATACAGTTTATTAGCCATTTTCTTTTTTCACACAATGTCTTATATCAAAATTAAAAAAAAATACTGATTTATAGAAAAATGGCAAAGTACAGTAGTTCCATTCCAATTTGAAGGGGCATGAAAAGCCACGCAAGACCTTTTAGCCTAATTCAAACCTGTAAACATGTTCAGTCTTTTTAAAGAGAATCTTTGATATTTGGTTACCAGGATGGATGTCTGATATCCTATTAACTGCAGATTTTGAATTTTAACATGTGCTTGACTTATACAATTAAAGCCACCCTAAGGTGACTTGCTTTAAAAAACAATTAGCTTGTACAAATGAAAATAGGTTCATATTTTTTCATAAATAAATGGAAAAATATCAAATGCTCCAGCTTTAACAAAATACAAGGGAATACATATACAGTAAGTTATCTTACCATGTTCTGGCCCACCCAATAACTATGCTTACTGTATTGTCTCTACAGGCAGTGAAAAGCCTCCATTTGCCACAGTGGAAGGCCTTCAAGTTACCAGACACACAATTCCCAGACAAGTTGGAAACAATTATTGCTTGAGGAAAAGCAGTTCATTGTACTTTTTCTTCATAAAAAAAGTGCACTTAAGTGCCAGGTCAGCTTGTCAAGAAACAATTTTTAAATATAAAATAGTGCTTGTCTGATTTTTTTTTTTGTGCCACTGTGCAGTATAAAAAAAGACGTGGCCCTCAACAGCCATTAAGTGCAAAGTGCTTTAGCAAGTCCTGCTGTCACCTGCACTCAACTGACATTCCATTTTGTGATGAGCTGGACATTGATGGTTCAGCTAAAGTTAACATAACAGCAGCTGTTATGGAACTAGATGAAGGTGAAGAAGAGGACGAGGATGTCGCAGCACCTAAGGAAAGGGGAAACCAAATTAATAGCTTAATAAAACGTGTGTACAACAAGAAGGAGAAATAAAACACTAGTCCTCTAGACTAAAATTCTGCTGTATTCTCCAAAATCATTTAAGACAAGAGCAGTCAATTCTCATAATATCAGAATGTAAAGAAAGAAAAACGTGGTGTATCTCAAGTAGCTAGACGATGTCAAACTATGGAAGTAATTAAAAAGGAGACCAGGAAATGCTCCTGCATGGATCAAAGAGGGAAAAACTGTGTGTTCTCTATTAAGACATTGAAGTAAAATACACAATAGATTTTCTGTAATAATGAAACAAATGTCCAAATGAGATTTGAATCCAGGAAAAATCTGTAATCCACTCAAAAATCTTCCCCCACCCTCCTAATTCTGGTATCTTTCTATGTTTAGAATTTCTTATGATTTTAAATGGTGATGAGAATGGAAGGCTAACTGCTCCTTAAAGTTGAAACAAAAGGGACCATAGCTCAACTATGAATTTGACACAGCTCATTACTCTCTTCCTCCTCAAACTCCTTCCTTTGCCATTTTCTCCTGGTTTTCTGCTTTCAAGGCTACTTTCTTTCTCAAGTTCTGCTGGTTCTGGCTTCTTCTCAGCCCTACCTCTAAAAGATGGCTTGCCCCAGTGTTCTTCCTCTTTTTTACTACCCACTTCTTTCCTAGGGGATTTACCCAAGTACTGGGGACTAAAAAACCACTTGCAGTAACTATTGCAATACAGATATGCAATTGACTTGAAAATTGTGTTTCCAGTCCTGACTTCTCCAGAGGTACATGCTTATATATCCCACTGTCTGCCTGACTTTGCTACTGGGATGGGATGCCTGGTAGGCACTTCAAAAAGGAATATGGCTAAAACAGAATGTCTGATCCTTTCTGTGCTCCCCAGTCTACAATCTTGTCTTTTCTAAGTTTGTCTCATTTTCAAAACTGGCAGTGAGTATCTATCCAGTTATTCCAAACAAAAACCAAGGTCATCCTTAATTCCTCTTCATCTGTCTTCATTTAATCCACCAACAAGGGCTGGTAACTCAGCATTCACTGCTTTCCATCTTTACTGAAACCCTGGTCGAAGTCACTATCATCTACTACATCTATTGCAATGGGCTCCCTGATCAACACAGTTTCTACCACTGCCCCTCTAGAATCTACTTTCCTCACAGCAGACAGTGATCTTTAAAAGTAAACAGATCGGAGTTCCCTGGTGGTGTAGTGGCTTAAGGCTTTGGCGCTGGAGCTGTCAATGCTGTGGCCTGGGTTCGATTCCCAGCCAGAGAGCTACCCACATACAAAAAAAAATAAACAGATCATGTCATTTCCCTGTTTAAAACTTTCAAATAGCTGTCCATCTACTTAGAACAAAATTTTAACTCCTCATCTTGGCTTACAAAGATTTGGCTTCTGCTTACCTAGCTGATCCTCTATCTCTCTCTCACCACACTGGTTTTCTTTCTGCTCCTGAAAGACACCAACAGCTACCTATCTTAGAGTAGTTCTCAACTTGGAGTGATTTTTGCCCCATAGAGGATATTGGCAAGTCTGGAGATATTTTTGGTTGTTACAACCATGAGGTGCTACTGGCATCCAGTGGGTACAGGCCAGAGAGGCTGCAAAATATCCTGCAGTGCACAGGAACAGCCTCTTACAGCAAAGAATTATCTAGCCCAAATGTCAACAGTTCCAAATTTGAGAAATTCTATTTTAGGAAATACTTGCTGTTCTCTCTGCCCAGGACCCTTTCATGGAAAATTCTATTTTAAATTTCTCTCAATGTGGACAATATTTGAAGATAGGGCTTCCAGGGAGGTAATTAAGGTTAAATGAGGTCATAAGGTGGTGAGGCCCTGATCCAGTAAGACTGGTGTCCTAATAAGAAGACAAGGAGAAACCAGAGTGTCTCTATCTCCCTGTGCACAGAGAATGAGCAATGTGAGGAGACCACGAGAAGGTGGCCAACTGCAAGCCAAGGACAGACACCTCAGGAAAAACCAAACCTACTGATACCCTGATCTTGGACTTCCAGCTTCCCAAACTGTGGGAAATAAATTTCTGTCGTCAGAACCACCCTGTCTGTGGTACTTTGTTATGGCAGACCAAGCAAAGACCAAGACAACATTTTTCCCTCAGATTCACTCTATTCTCTTCACAGTGCTTTTCACTAACTGAAAACTTACTAGGATTTTGGGAGGATTGATTGTAAGCTCCAAAAGGTGAACATTATGATTTGAGATAATTTTTATTTTACACAAATTTTTCCACTTTATAGATGAGGAAAATAAGGCAGAAAGATTAAAGAACTTATACCTAAAAATATAGAGACATAAACTCATGTTAGTCTAATTGCAGAACCACAGACTACTTTATGTTTAAGTAGAGTAAAAACACTTACTTTCTCTCTCTTTCTTCTTTAAACGCTTTCTCCTTCGATCAATGGAAGCTACTTCAGATTTTAATGACAGATAATGTTTTCTGATTTCTTGCAATTTTTCTTGAAGAATTGTGATGCGTTCAGCACTTGTCATATTTTCTAGGTCCGCTATGAATTGAAAACTTTCATTAATATATATTTTTGAGCAAAATTTTAACATAAAAGAGACAACATATAGTGTGGCTGTAGAATAAGGTCAAGACAGAAAAACTAAAAATAAGGCTTGTAATGAGGGCTGTTGGTAAAGTATTCCCAATGTAATATGAAAAATAGAGGCACTTATGGCTGAATTTTTTTTCCAGACAGACCTCGTATATTTGTTTAAGATTTTTTTTTCTTGCCTGGCACAGGGGTGTCCAACCTTCTGACTTCCGTAGGCCACAATGAAAGAATTGTCTTGAACCACACATAAATACACTAACACTAACGATAGCTAAGCTAAAAATAAGACTCAAAAAACATCTCATAATGTTTCAAAAGAGTTTACACATTTGTGTTGGGCCGCAATCAAAGCCATTCTGGGCCACATATAGCCCACACAGGCTGTGGGTTCGACAACCTTGGCTTGGCACATAATTTATGCAATATATTTGTTAAACAAATGAGTGTGTAGAAATAAAGTTCTTGTAACCTAAACGTACAAGCAAAAATTTCCACATTCGTGTAAAGTATCACCACAGTATATTGTTAAAAATTATACTTAGAAATAAAATTGGAAAGACACCAAAATGTTAAAACTGTATGATTTTGAATGTGAGGACTATGGACAAATTTTTCTCTTTTGTCCTCTTTTTGTTCTTTAAATCTTTTATGAGTATAAATCATTTTGAAATTGGGAGAAAATTTCCAAAAGCTCTAAAGAAATTTTCAATATTTAGGGACTATTTCTCTGCATGAGAAATTCTGGGGTAATCTCTCTCTCTCTTTTAAATGTATTGTAGAGAGTAGTATCATACAATCTCATATACCCAGCATCCAGTTTCAGTAATTAGTAATTCATAGCAAATCTTGTCTCATTTATACCCCTATCCACTCCCCACCTCCAATACCAGATTATTTAAAAACAAATTTCCAACATCATATCAAAAATATCCAGTCAATGTTGATTGTCTTAAAATTTTTCTTTTAGCACTTGTTTATTCAAATCAAGATCTAAATAAGGTCTCTACAATGCAACTGGTTGGTTATTCTGTTTCTTAAGTTTGGGCAAAACCTCTTTTTCAGAGTTACTAGCATCAAGAGTTACTAGGATGAAGTTTCTATGGATTAACGATCTATAGTCACTTACACATCTGAAAACTCCATTTATAAACTTTGGGTAATCGATTACTGGGTTCCTTGAGATCAGGATCCTTATCACCATTCTTTCCACATTTTCCTGGAGACTGCGTCCTTGAAGGAGATTTGGTATTATGAGACTTCATTCCAGTGGAAACTGATTTGACTGGCTGAGCCTTAGTTACACTTTCACCAGCAGAAAGTTCTTCACTATCGCTACTGTTTGCTGAAAGAAAAAGAAAAGCATTAGTAAACAAAAAAGTAACAAAGAAATTGTCAAGGATTTTAGTGGACAATTTAAAATTAACTATTATAATTTATTACTACAGTAAAGAACGTGTTTTATAGATCCTGCCTAAAAACCTGAAAAACCATCATGTATAAATGCACCAGCAACTCATTTAAGGAAAAGAGAAACAAAAACTCTTCTTACCTGAATTGCCAATAATATTTTTTTAAAAAACAAACAAATTTTCCAGCCAGGGAACTACCAAAAAACAAACAAACAAACAAAACACAAACTAATCTTTCATTATAGCTGGTAGACTGTCAAATATATAATTATCTGAATGGCTTTTTAGTCTATTATGTTAATATACATAACATAGAATACAGCATCTTTTAACATGACTCATTATAGAAATTTCTTTCTTTTTTTTTTGCAGGGGGGTAGGGGTGGGGGGTGGTTCCCTAATTGGGAAACGAGCCCGGGCTGCAGGGGTGAGAGCGCCAAATCCTAGTCACTAGGCCACCAGGGAACCTCTAGAAATGACTTAATTTTAACATTTTACATTGTATATATGCAACACTTTCTTACTCTTTGGCCATAAACAATGATGCAAAATCATCATATGCAATAAAGAATTCTTTAGGAATAAACTCTAAACACAAAATGAATTTAAGTAACTCCTACAACAGTAGCTTGTTGACTAAAAATAAACCATCATTTTTATCCTGGTAAATATATTCAGCAATTTATTAAGAATTCTGAAGTCTATGTAATATTATGTTACATCTGCCTTTGTTGACTAAAGCCTCAGTACTAGAACAGAAATGCCTACTTAATACCTTGACTACATACTATGTGATTAAGTGATGGCATTGATATTTCCCCCATTACCTCTTTTTGAATACAAAGCATTATTTTAGATTCATGAGAGTTATTCACTTAACAAAATTATTCTCAGAGAATGGTATCCTCATTCTGATTTACCAAGGTGTAAGCCCAATAATTAAAATGGGAGAATACAATCAACAGCTATATCTCTAAATTATATAAATATGTTAACTGACTTGATGAAGACGAACCCTCCTAGGAAATGTCATTTAAATGATAAAGCCTTGAAAAAAAAATATCATAGTGTAATAAAAAACACTTTAAATATCCTGTTACTCCAAATAATTAATTGATGATCAAATTGGCTCTTCATTTAACAACAGCTATCAAAAAAGAAAGTATACCTAGGCTCTCAAAGGCTAAAAAGTATTCCAGATAGGAAAGGTACATAGCAACTCCTCCCATTGTGGTGTTTTGGAAATATAGAAACTCTATCACTCTCTTATAACACATTTCTTAAGCAAATGCCCGCCCAGTCCCCCCACTGCTGTTCTGGAACCCCTGGCAACTCCTAGCTAAGCCCCCAAGGCTTGGCCCCACTCTGATGCAGTGGTCTGCCTCAGTCTGGCTTTCATGGCCTTGCTGAGCACAGCCGCCCGGGGCCCCAAGGGACGCCATATTCACCGCCTGGAAGTCATATGGGCTCAGCAGAACCTCGGGGAGCTGGCCGCATAACCCTTTTCTGCACTGAAGTGCAGCCAAGCCGGCCGATAGCAAAGGTCAGGCAGTGGAGGTGGCAGGAGTCTCCTGGAAGAGCAGCAGGAGGTCAGTGTGGGGCACCTGAAAAAAAATTCTTTACATATTTTCTGCTTCTCACTTTGTCTACAAGAGAGAGATAAAATGTGCAGCTCTCAGGAGAAATACAGTATATATATTCCTGTAGGTCCATGAACAGAGTCATTGCTAAAGTTAAGTCTTTAGTCAGAGCACACTTAACCAATGTATGTACTGTTTATAGCTACTCTTGGATAAACATAGTTTGAGGTACCAAAGATAAAGGTAGTAATTGGAGTTGTTGGGAATCATAGTTCTAAAGCTATCTTGATTGTTCTCTTCTAGGCTGATTTAGCCTTAAAGAATTACATAGCAATCAATTCCACTGTAAAAAAATAATCTATAATTGAAGTATACTTCATAATATGTGATATATATAATAGCAAGTGGAAAGAACCACGGAACATAAAAAATAGCATGAAGATGCTTATGTTTATATCATATTGGCTGTTATCTGCTCATTCATCAGCAATTAATACCACTAAGACCAAATTGCTTAATCCTAGAATTTACCTAGAATCATAAGATTTCTATGTGATTTTTTTGAGTGCGGTGACAGAATTAAAATTTTGAACTATCCCACATCCAGAATACCCATTTATTAATGAAGAAAAAAACGTAACCACATAGTTTTAAAAATTATAGTTGACATAATATATTACTTTCAAGTGTATAACACAGTGATTCAACATTTATAATACCTTTTGAAGTGATTACCATATCCGCCATTATTTTACACTTATAAAATTAGAGGTTTCACACTTACTGCCTTTTCCCTTCTTTTTGTTGTTTACCACTGTTGCTTTATGGCTTCGCTTCTGCTTTTTTGATGAACTTCCTCCTCCCTGAGCTTCCTTCACTCTTTTCTGACCTGTACAGGATATGATGGGAAAAAAATTATTAAGTAATGTAAGATAAAAGCAATCTTTTTCTATGTATAAATTAAATCCACCATTTTAGAAGTACAGAACAATTCTGAAACTATATATGTTCTTTATGAGATTTATAAATTATCATAAAAATTACTATAACTTAAAAAATAAATGGTTATTAATTGAGCTGAATTAATGAACATAATAAAAGTTAGTTTTTAAAAAACAAATAAAGTGTGAACATCCTTCTTAGAAAAAACAGGTATAAACTGAAAACAGTTCTCAATATAGTACTGAGAGTAACTCAAAAACAGGCATATGCTGAAAATAAAAACTGCATTTATTAAAATTCAGTAAAACCAAAATATTAAGAATTATAGGTTAAAATATTAATATATTAATATAGTTTTTAAGTGATATGATATTAATGGGATAAATTTTACTAGTAATTCACACTAGGTTTTATGACAAATTTATTTATTTCAAAAATAACTTTAATTCCCAGGACACTGGTTAACACATATACCATTCATAAATCCAGCAGAGTAGTTCTAAGAAACATTTTGTCTTCTTGGTAGGAAATTATCCCAAAACATTAGAAATGGCTCCCTTTTCTTCAAGGACTACCCAAGTCCTACCTCTCTACTAACGTTCCCTGATGCTCAAGTTTTGCTGATTAATCACTACTCAAAACTGTAGTTTTTATACATTTTTCTCTATTATTAATTTGGTCCTCAGCATCTACTGTGCTTCTGTATCTTTCTAATTATATGTATTTTCTCTGAGATTACACAGTAAGCTCTTTTTCCGGAGATGAATAAAGTCCTATTGTATTCAGTTCCAATGTTGGCTATTACTATAATGATATAACATAATTAATATTATGATAAAATTATGTCGTGTTTGCTACAGAAAAGTTTCTTAGTCTTGCTATCAATGGCAAAATCAACCTTTAGTATTTAAGACATGGCTTTCATGGTCAAAAATGGAACAGGCTATTATCCTAAATTTGGGAGTAATTCTTAAGTTCCTTACTTTTAACCCAGTCAAGCTTAAGATTTAATAAGGCAATACTGACTTAGTCTATCAGAAGACAAGATATCATATCTCTTTTTTAAAGAAAATATTTTAAGTGTTCATAAGTTATGAGGAACACAGTAAGGATTCAATCTGTTAATTACAATTATTAAAACTTTATGATATTATTGTCAAAAGCCTTTCTAATCACCTGTGATGAAGGCATCTTTAATTTGAATATTATTTATGCATGTATAATTCAGTTACATGATAAGAGTATGACACACAAATACGATCACAGCAGCTTTATGTGTGAATGTGAATTAAAAAAACAAAAAAATAAAACCAAACACCAGACTATCCAAAAGTAATTGTAACTATACTTTTTACACATATATATATTTTTGGGGTGGTGGTGGTGAAGAGGAGGGTGGTTCCCTCCCTGGCTGGGAATCAAACCCAGGCCGTGGCATTGAGAGCGCCAAAGCCTAGCCACTACATCACCAGGGGACTCATTTTACTTGTATTTTAAAAAGACTATTTCAAGTCAATATTTGTGTGACAATGCTATGTCAATTCTTTTTCTTGGTAGTTCCCCGGCTGGGAATCAAACCCAGGCTGCGGTGTTGAGATCGCCGAAGCCTAGCCACTACACCAACCAGGGAACACCCAATGTCATGTCAATTATATCTCAATAAAGCAAGGAAAAAAAGATTTGTGTGATAAAAGTTGGATTTAATTAATCTGATCTAGTTTATATATCTCTTTAAGCTCAGCTAAAAACCTAAAGCTAACATAATAAAACCTGGTACATTAAATAAAATACATACCCTGTTCTATCTGTACAATGGAAAAGTGTTTCAAAGCCAAGGGTCAGCCTAGAGTAAACTGATTTAAAGACAACTGAATGAAGTGGTTTATAAGAAAAATGATGACGGAAGTATAGCGATAGCACTATTAAGAGGTACTAATACTTTTGCAAAGTACTAATTTGAATTTCCACTTTCAACAAATTCACGGAAAATCAAAAAAGTATTATTGTAGGTTATTAACATACACATTGGTCCTTCAATTTGGTAGCTATGCATCTAAGAAAGCATCAAATTCCTTTACAAACTCACACAAGTTAGTCAGGCTTGAAAATCAGTTTGACACGGTTGTCTGAGGAAAGCAGTGCCTGGACAGTTGGTTGCTCCAAACCCCTACATACAGTATTTGGTTAAGGGTGGAGGGGTCTGTCAATAAATCAAAATCTTTGTGAGAAACTGCACATTACAATCGCAAAAACAATGTTACAAAAATATATTTAAGCTGCTCATGCCATATAGTCAATCGATGTATAATGAATTTTCAAAGAGGTCTGGATTTGGGCCTGGGTGCAAAGGACAGTAAATCCTTCTCAACTTCTGAAATGAATTCCACTATTCACGATTCAAATTACCTTTCAAATTTCCATTTTTATCATGTTCACACAAGTACTTCACTTAAACTATGACAAGAAGTGCTGAGAAAGCAAACTGTAAGGGGAAATCCTAAGGTAAGGCCAGAGACTTTTCACTCCTCACCTTTTTCAGGGTGTTCTGGTTCTGGCTGATTACTACTGCTGGAGCTCACACTCGCATCAAAGCCTGCTGGTGAGCTGTTCCCCTCAGACTGCAAGTCTTGGAGCTCCCCTGCAACACTATCCACTTCGATTGTGCTATCAGTTTCACTCTTGATACTTCGGACCTCTTCTTGGTTTGGAGCCACCACTTCTGATACTGTTACAGAAGATTGCTGACGACTGGCTTCTGTGACAGTGACCAAGGAAGGTGATTCAGGTGTGGTAGGAGGGGTATTTAGCACTGAATTACTGCCACTACTTGGAAATTCCACTTTTTTGTCACTGATTTCCACTGGTTTCTCCTCAGAAGGCTGACTATCAGCACTGGCCAGTGGTGGTGTTTCTAGCTCGGTGCTGGGTGAGCAGCTCTCCTCCTCGGTCACGGTTTGCAGTGACGCCTCTGCCGGGCCGTCTTCTGGGGCTGGGTGGGGTGGGGAAGCTGCAGCCTCAGTGTCAGAGTCTGAAAAAAGCTCCTTCAGTGTTTTTTTAGGCCACTGTCCCTGAATACTTGACCAGACATCTTTTCGATCTTTAGCTCTACTGTTCTGAAGTCTTTCATCTGAGTTATTTAGAAGTTTTATCCTTTTTTCTGCCACTTCTGAAAATCCTGAATAGAAACCAGTTGTCCGTAGAGATTTTCTTTTTTCCTCCAAACCGTTGTATTTCTTAGTTGGTGTCAGTTTTGCTTTTGATTTTTCTTCTTCATCTTCATCTGAAGAGCTATTGCTACTGTTTTCTATGCAAAGTGATTCTTTGTTCTTGACCTTCTCATCCTTTTTGCTGGGCGATCCAGTTTTTGAACACTCCTCTGTATTGCAGTATCTTCTTTTACCACGTTTTACTTGTGGCTTTGAAGATTTATCTGTGGTGTCCTTCCTGACATCCTTTCTCTTTTTTGTGACTTCATCTTCTTCATAATCAGTATCTTCGGATAATCCCTCTATATCTTTTCTTAGTCCCTCTGGAGATTTCAACGCTGGTTTAGATATTACCAAATCTGCATGGGCCTTGTTTTCTTCTAGCAAAGATAAACTGTTCTGTTCCTCTTTTGAAAGATCATTTCTGGCATGGGTCAAATGATCAATCTTAGACTCTTCTTTGCCATTACTGTCCATGTCATGAGCACTTGTTTCATCTTCCTGCTCACTGTCTTCAGAACTTTCAGAAGCTAGAAAAGAAGAAAAATGATGAGTATCATAAGATGAGCAATGTCTTCTCTGTGCCAGGTACTTTATATATTAGCTCCTAGGTTTATAGCCACCTCAATGCCAGGTTTTATCCCAATGTACAAATGAAGAAACTGAATTTCAGCAAGTTAAGACACTCACCCAATGATGAAAATGTTCTATATCATGACTAGGGTGGCAGTTACACTACTGTATACTTTTGCCATAACTCACCAAATTGTAAACATAAATGTTAATTTTATTGTCTGTAAATTATACTTCAATAAAGGTGATTATAAAAAAAGCTCTCCAATTGATGATCAGAAAATAGTGGAGTCAGGATGTAGTACCAGGAAGTTCTAACTCCAAAAGCTGTATACAAGTGTAGCTTTCATATTCAATGTAGCAGTAATTATTCAAAAATTTTGTGACTGTATTTCCAGTTTAAAGAATGACACAAGTAACTGATAATGTTATATAAAATATTTATAGAATTTATTTCTGAAATGTTTGTTGTAATAAATAAATCCAATTAAGAAAAAATACTAGCTTTTATTATTATTTTAACATAACATTTATCGAGAAATTGCTAAATGCCAGGTATTTGGATATGCTTTGTACAGATTATCTCATTCAATTTTTACAATAACCTTGGGAGGTGTATGTTGTCAGTTTAGGAGACTCCGTGGGCTTGTAACTATTTCAACCAACAAAGTGCATCAGAAATGACACTAGTTGATTTCAAGGCTAAATCACAGAAGACCAGCAACTTCAGACCTTGTTCATTGTAAACTCTTCCCTTGGAGAACTTAGAGAGGTTAAACTACCCTGAAAGAGCTACAAAAGTCAAGATGAAATCTAATTGTAAGTCATATGACTCCAGAATTTAGAAATCTTAACTGTAACACTCTACTGAGAAATTCATGTAATATATATGGTTAAAACAAATTCAGACTCATAATAAAATACCAACACTTGCTCTTTTTCTTTCCTCCCAAGCCTCCAGTCTTCTATTTCTTCTGATAGTTATTACCATAATCTCTTAATAATATTCTATTTGTTGATTTATGAAGTTTAGCTTGCTATACACAGAGAATTTTCTATTATCCCATTTCCTGTTTAGAAAAAAAAAGTGTGGCTTGCTGCTACATTCATTTATTTTACATAAACACGTTCTTTGAAGCAAATGTGACTGGTTTTCAATGTGAAAATAAATTGTAAAAACTGTTTTTGGAGTTACTTCTAAACAGAGCTTCTTTATTCCTAATGAAACAAAAATGTATATGATGATCAGTATTTAATAATTTTTTTCATGAATAGGAATGCTATTATTTTCTAGGATTTGACATTTTTAGCAATCAAGTATTACTGTATTTTGTAAATGGAAATGCCACTACTAAAAACAGAATGATTTCATTTGTTTCCAAAGACTTTCGATATACTAGAGCAATGTGAAAATAAAAAAAAAAAAAGTGAGATTATGTCATGGCAAAGTTTAGGGATAAGGTTAGGACTGTAATCTGCAAGTTATCTCAGGGTAAATGCTGCAGCCCCAAGTACCACCAGTGAGTATTATTGGAGCAAATGGGAAATGGGTTAATACCCCTATCTCCTTTTGCCATACTTTCTATATATGTTTAGTCAATTAAATACAGTACTTGTAACATATGTAAATGTGGTTCCTTGAAGAAATAAATAGTATACTTCCTTTCTTATATAGCCTTTTATTTTTCCAAGAGTTTCCAAAAGTCCAGTTCTATACATGTTATGTCTTTTTTATGTCTTTCATATTGATTTCAATTGCTCCATTAAGTCAAACATTCTACCCAGTTCGCTTACTCACCACATCTCTAACCTGGAGGCCTATTTTTCTGCTTCATCTAGCTGGTTGTTCTCTGGCCAGTTCTAATAGCCATCATCCTAGGAATGCCATGCACTGCTTTCTCTTGACCTATACTCGCAGTTAAATGAAATCTCACATCTTCCTTTTCTTGGTTTATTCCATTTTGTTTTAGAGCACATCATTTAGCAGTTTCCTAAAATGGGTACATGGGAGATATTCTTTGTCCTCACATGTCTGAATACATCCTTACTCTCAAACATCATTGTGTAATGTTCAGTTTAACCAGAAACAGAAATTGAAAATTATTTTCCTTCAAAATTTTGAGGGAGTTCCCTGGTGGTGCAGTGGCTTAAGGCTTCGGCGTTGGCGCTGTCAGCACTGCGGCCTGGGTTCGATTCCCAGTCAGGGAGCTACCCACATACCAAAAACCAAAAACCAAAAAAAAAAAAAAAAAAAAAAAAAAAAAAAAAAAAAAAAAAAAAAAAAAAAAAAAAAAAAAAAAAAAAAAATTTTGATAGTGTTGTTGATATCACTAACTGCTCCTTTGTTGACAGTGTTGAAAATACTACTTTCATTTGTCTTCTCATTCCTTTGTGGTGACTTTTTTATTCTTCCTATTTCATAATAATGTACTAGGGCATGACTCTTTCTTCATTACTTCAGGTACTTGGTGGGCTCTTTCCATTTAAAGATTTATGCCTGTCAGTTTCCTCTTTTAGTTACGTGTTAAATTCTCCTTCCCTCCAAGGTTTATTTGACCTTAGTGATATATACATATGTGTGTGTGTGTGTGTGTATATATATACACACACACACACATAAATGGAGAAAGAGAGCAAGCACTATATATTAACACCCACTAAGGAATGAGGTACAAATCAATAAATCAATAATACAGCTTTAAGACAGTTCATAAGAAAACCCCAGTTGGGGTTTTTGTGGTCATTTATTTTTTAGAAATCCAATCTCTTTTTCCAGTTACATATAATCAGATATGTTATCTCCAGAGCTTCTTGATTCCTTATGCTGTTTGATAGGATTCTACCCCTTACAATACACGAAAGGAGAAAGAAACAGATATAGTCAAACAACAGTGGTCTATGTCATTACTTGGTAATTTCTTCCTCTTTGTTTTAACTGTTCCTAGATTGATACTCTGTGTCATTTATCTTTTCTCTAAAATTCACATCACTGCTTTCTTAAGATTCTCTAAAAAATTTCCTCAACTTTAAATTCTAAGTGCTTTATTGAATTTTAATTCCAAGTGTTTCTTGATCTTTGTTCTTTTTTCATTTAATCCTTGGTTTCAGATACTAATAGGTTCTCTGAAATTATTTAATAGTCATAAGACACTTATAGGTTCTCTGAGATTATTTCATAATCAGAGATAATTAATAGTTCATTTTCGTAACCTTCACTCTCTCTCTCTTCAAAGGTCATTTCTTCCCTTTGTTTTAATTTCCACCTTTTATATTGAAGCTCTCCTCTAATGCCAAAATGTGGAAGACTGTTTCTCCACAGAATTCCAATCACCACCCACCCTTTTCATTTTGTTGCCAGCCCATCTCATGTTGAGGGGATAAACTCGTAGCTATATGTGTTCTACATTCACATGTTGGATCATTTTTTAAAATATAGGTATATACTCATACATATACATATACTACAATTACAGCAATAATCATTATAACTGAAAATATCTAAAGTGTCTTGAAATTGTTCTATGGTCAAAAATAAAGTTCACCAAGAAAAAGAGAATGCATGAAGAGAATATTTAAAATGTTAAAAATATGACCATATGATGCTCACTGTTGAATTGTTTGCAGTAGAAAAAATAACTAAAATAACTTAAATGTCTTTTATCATGAATTAAATAAAACAAGTCACATATGAAGAATTAGAAACTGGAAGAGGTCTACACTTCACAGAAACAACACTGAAAACAAAAAACAATTGAACAACGCCAATAAAATAAGGAAGGAAAAATTTCCAACCCAGCTAATTCATGAATGGAATTAAGACATTTTCAGATGTATAAAATCTCTAAAATAATTACCCTCCCTCTTTTTTTAAAAAAAATTTTTTTTTGAGGGGGTAAGTTCCCTGGCTGGGAGTCGAACCCAGGCCGTGGCACTGAGAGTACCAAAGCCTAGCCAGTACATACCCTCCCTCTTAATCACTTGTTTTTAAAAAGTTAACTAGAGAATGTGCTCCATCACAATGAGTGTACCAGAGAGGGTAAAAAAAAAAGACATGCGGTACCAAAACCAAAGGTATTCCAAAGACTACTATGAAGAGAGCCTTGCACCAGAGGTAGAAGGAAAGCAGGCCAGACTAGTGCTGTATTAACTTCCATTGAAAGCCCCACCGGGGGCTAGCACCATCAAAATGCATTTAGCTTGTTTTACCCACATGGTGATTAAATTCCAGCTCTCCCCACAAAGGGTGATTACCAGGATCAGGTGATGAAATTACTTCATCCAGCAGAAACATTCTCGACCCACCCCTGAAAGCTAGAGGTATCTATGTTACCTCCAGGATCAGCAAACACAGAGCAGCGTAACACCCCGAGCAAGCTGCTGTCAGTTACCCACCATAACTATGCCCAATGTTCCTGGGTGGTGAGACCTAGTGTTTCCCAGACCTCCCTTATGATCTTGCCCCACTGAATTTCCTTAGAGAGGCTTTTGTAAACTCTCAGAGAGGCTGAATATGAAATCAAAATATGACCTGGAGACTCTATTCAGATAACATCTCAGGGAACCTTCATCCAAGTGGAAATACTTCCTTTTCTTACATTGCGAGGCTATTGCTACCTATGAAAAATTTGCCAGAACTTGAGAGCATTGCCAGTTACTTGAGTTCCAATTAACACAGAATCTCCTTACATTTACTCCCATGGGTGCCAGTTAACTGAGCGTCTGCTGTACATAGGATTAACACAATTGTAAAGAAAAGTAAAGGAATTATTACACTAAAATTAAAATATTAATTACTTTTGAGGGAGGCATTCAAAATTCTTTTAAGTAAATGTTACTCATTCATCACTGTGGTAGACATAAAAATGTTCATATTATTCTTCTTCTTTAAATTATATATATATTGTCCATATACTGTTATGTCTGATGCATTAGAAAATTATGAAAAATAAATTTTAGAATATTTATAGCATATGGTTTACAGAATGAATTCATGTAAATATCCATCTGAAATAAGAGATAAAAATTCAATTTCTGTTACACTCAAAATAAAATCTGAACTCTCTTTGAATTATGAGAAATGTAAAATATTTTTATGGAGATACATTCTTTCACTTCATTTGACAGATCAGATCCTCTCCCACCCCTTTCCCCTGCCAGTCAGGTTTATGAAATCTCCCCCTCCAGTCCTCATTGCTTTTATTATTTCATAGTTACACTTCATTCTTCCTTAAATATTAAGCAGTGATGCCACCAAAAGAGAACATGATAAACATAATCAAGATAAACAAAGTTAAATATTCTTTACAAAAATTTCAATATAGTTTTATAGTCTGATATGGCATAACAAACTATGCTTTATAAGGCAAGAGAAAAAAATGGTATCTGAAAAAAAGTACAATAATGGTACTACAGGGTGAATATTAAATTTTAACTAAAATTTAATGGTGCCCTTAGATCTGCTAATAACAGAACTATTTCCAAGCCTCAATCAACAGCTGGTTTTATTTCAAGTAATAGTGGAGTCAAAAAAATTCCAGTTCAATTAAAAAACAGAATTTAATAATGTCAGCAAATTACCTTTAAAGAATATTTATTTATGAAAACTAAAAACACGCACTTGCATACAACAAGTCTTATATTTACCTTGAAGTCCATTAAGGATAGAAGTGATTTCTATGGATTTAATATGAGCCGTTTCGGAGTTTTTGGCATCAGTAAGATCCAGTTTAGATACCATTTCAGGAGATGAATTTGTCTGAAATGGTGGTTTTGACAAGCGCCGAAGTTTACAGTTTTTAGGAGAATATTTTTCATCTTTGTCTAATTTATTCTAGGTTAAGAAAAAAAAGTATCTCATGTTAGTGATAATTTATCATGAGGTACTTATTAGTAACACTGTTAATACTTTAGTTCAGTTATAAAATATATTATTAAAGAACATAGAAAGCATATAAAAGCCCCTCAAAACAGCCAGAGATGTTTATTTAAAGTTATTTAACAAATACTGCAGTATGAGCAAAAAGCTTTTGTCTAATATTTATATTTAAGTAGTAGAAATAAATTAAAAATCAGGCAATTAAGATTAGCAAACCTCCATACTGCTAGTAATTGGTTATTGCAAATTCTTCAAAATTAAATCACAATAGGCTTAAATATTCATTTAAAAAAAAAAAGAAACAATTTCAATCTGGTCATTTTTCTGAAAATCTGGAATATCCTCAATAAGAAATGTGGGAGATATTTCAAATATCTCCATTCATTTGACAGCTGGGAGTAACTAAACAAATTATCAGTTGCAAAGTCAAGTTGGAGGCAACTTCCTGTCTCAATGATAAATTAATGTTTTTGGGGGAAAAAGGAGAAATTTTCTCCAATTCTGTTTATACATAGATGGGCAGAGGCTAACTAATACACTTCCTGAAACCTATTTTTAAACTTTGTTTTAAAAATAATTAGATAAGCTAAGTGATGATATAGTGGTAAACCATTCTGAAGTCTTATTATACAGATAAGACTACAGAATCTGAGTGACTATTTCCACAATTCTCCCAAAGATGGTACACAGCTAGTATTATTCTGGATACATATAACAGAAGTTTTAGGGTTCGCCTAGTGAGGACCCTGGTTCAGCAATATTAGCATCTTCTAGGAATTTGTTAGAAATGAAAACTGAAACCAGACTCAGATCTAGTGAATTATAAATGCTGGGGATGGGGCCAAGCAATCTGAGTTGCAACAAGTCCTCCAGACGTCTGTGATACATACTCAAATGTGGTTATCCACTGACTTAGGGTTTCTTGGCTTAATTCTCAGAATGTGTTGACAAGGCTTATGTGCAGGCAGACTACTACAATCTATCAATGATTAGGGCTGTTCTCATTTTTCTATTGCTGCTACTTCACTTCATTACACTATACCTGAGGTCATAATACATCTCTGAAGGCAGAAACAGTCCACCCTACTTGAAGTTTAACTATGGCTTTCAATGGCTATCAGAGGGACAGACTCCAAAATAGTGGTTCTGAGAGTCAGATGAGACAGAGTGAGAGAGAGGTGTGGAGCTTGGACAATTAATTTCATGAACTCATCCTAGAAAAAGTGCTGCATACCTCACTGCTGAATATCACTATGGTCACCTTTGAAATACTCCCCATGGGAAGCTAGGCACTGATGCCAGTGCTCTTATGAACATGTTCTAAGCCACTATCTCTACAGTCAGATAAAGATGACGAGAAAGGGCTCTCCTCTGCCTTCAGATGCCTCCTTTTCTAAGTAGTTTGTAGCTAGTACAGTAACCCAGGGCTCCAGATAGAGACCAGAGGGGTAAGACAGGGTTGAAATGGGTAACTGAAATATAGTGGAGTGGCCTTATATAATGTTGAAACTGAAAAAGCCTCAAAGATCATTTAGTCCAGTTTCCAAAATGCCTTTTCATGAGTTGACAATATTAATTGTACCTAAATCTAGCTTTTGATAATTCTGTTATTTCCAACTCTACTAATATCAAAAGCACACACACACTGCATCATCTTAAAGAAAAGTTCTTTAATTAAGAGCTACGATGTATAGCAAAATAAGCACTTACCTTTATTTTCTTCCGATGTTTTATCTTTGGCACATTTTTATCAGCAGGTCTCACTATTTTATCTGCTTTAATCCATTCATCATATCTAAAATTAAAGGAAATTAATATAAATATGCAAAACACACACTATAGAAGTAACTATGCCATACTAAAGAGAAACTCATAAATAGAACCCTAACATTTCAGAAATGGAAAGGACCTTGGAGGCCATTTAGTTAAACTCTCTGGTTCAATGCATAAAGCTACCAAGGCCCAAAGACAGAGATGAAGTGACTTGCCCAAATACATAGAAAGCAAGATGTCTTGAGTCCTAGACTAGCACTCCTTATACTCTGCTACACCAAAAAGAAACCAAATTTGTACAACTATTAAGAGAACTTACACTATTTCATATATATTTTAAATTTTACTCTGTGTTGTCCTTAGCAACAAGTAGGCAATTTTTTTTTTCTAGACATGTCAGGAAGCAAAGATAATATTCTCCAGTTTTAAATGACATTGTGTGACGGAAGTATTATAACACTGTAATATTTATGGACAATGCAAAATCACCTAGAAAAAAATATCTTCTCATGGAATACCAGGAAAGCATTATTTTGCTAAGTTTTTCTGTATTCAGAGATGCTTCCTACATATACAGGCAGCCAAGAGTCAACAGCTGTGATGGCCCTGACACTCCATGCTGACGGTCTACATGATTTTACAGGGTGCCAAGTCACTACTGACTGCAATAAAGCTATTTCTTTAAAGCAAAAAAAAGAATGGCAGTTTATTTTTGTAAAAACTTAGCTAGAAAGAAGAAACATTAGAAACAAATTAACCTCTTTTTATATTCAAAAGTTATATACATTCATTGTGGAAAATGGAAAATTCACTGACATTGTAAACTCCGGAACATGAACTGAAAATGAGCTTTTAAATTAAAATGTCCTCATTATTAGATGCCCTAAGTGAACTAAAAATAAAGGCCCTAAGTCTGGAAGTAAACAACTCAAGTCATTACCTGTCTAATAAATTATATTCTAGCTCTACAGCATGCCTAGGAAGTATTTGAACAACTCCCTGGCAGGTACACCAGTGGTGCAACCACTGGCTGCAGGGAAAGTTCAGCGCTCAACCCCACAAAGGGGTGTGTGCCTATCTGCTGGAAGCTATTGATGCCACAATGATAACTGAGAGAATGGAGAAGGAATGGAATGAGTTCAAGCAAAATTTTTACATAATCCCTGCTAGTTATGTGGCCCCTGGCCAACCCATTATCAACATCAGACTTAGCTTATTCTGTATAATATAAGAGTGCATTTAAAAAAAAGCAAAATAAAAATAAGACTGCATATCACATATGGTTTTTTGAGGATCAAATATGTAATTAGCATTTTGAAAGTTTTAAAGCACAATTATTCTACTAAACACACTCCTTTTGGTAATTATACTAACACAGTAGCACCTACCTATGTATTTGCGGTACTTCCAATTTTCCTATTAATACTGAAAATTGCATTATGCTTGAGAAGAAAGAAATTTAGTTCTTTCTAAAGTAAGACTAAAGGTGGAGAATAAACAGAAAACATCTTCACCCTCTGCAAAATTGAATGTGAACTCCTAGAAGTTGCTCTTATTTGATTATAGTTATGGAAGTCAATGCTATGTACTTTGTTTTAAAAGAAAATAAAACAAGCTTTCTATCTTCAGAAATAAAATGAAGATAGTTCACGATGGTTAGGCATAACATCAACATAAGCTAAACAAAGATATTTTACCTTTCTTAACCAGACTATCTGTTATGTAGTTAGTTTTATAATACCAAACATTTTTACTATCAATAAGAATACAACCTAATTTGACTTGGGTTTTTTACATGAATTATATTTCAAATTAGGATAAAACAATAGCTTTAAATTTAAGACTACCACCACGATATTGCACATTTGTATATTTTACATAGAGCACCGAACAGATCAAACAAGCAAAAAACAGTTAACAGCTTCCACAGTTAAAATGTATACTGTGGTAGAAGACGACTTCTTTATGACTCAGAGATAATATAAGAGGTCGGACAATTAATTTCACAAACACGTCTAGGAAAATGTGCTACATATCTCATTGCTGAATATCACTACGGTTACCTTCAAAGTACTCCCCTTGGGAAGCTATGCACCAATACCAGAGCCTAGTCCACCCATCAAAGCAATTTTGAAACTTTTTCTGGAATGGCCATCAGAGCTGTCATCGTACCCAAACTCTGACAATTAAGTTCACAATCTTGCCACCATGCACTTACATTGGCAGCACTGTACAAACAATATAAGCATATGGTAACAAGTTCTTGAACTTAATTGTCAGATTATTTTGGATACGATGACAGCTCTGATGGCCATTCCAGAGAAGGCATTCCAAAACTGCTTTGAAGAGTGGATTGGGAACTGTTGTCAGTGCACAGCTTCCCAAGGGGAGTGCTTCGAAGGGACTGCAGTGATATTAAGCAATGGACTACATAGCACTTTTTCTAGGCTGAGTTCATGAAATGAATTGTCCAACCTTGTATGCTCCTTAAATCCTCTTAGGAAAAAGGTAGAAGTAACATATACATAAATAAAATAATGGGTACTTGGAATGGTACGAGCTGATGCCCATGGCCTAAGTTCCACCAGTGTACAGATGCTATATGGTAACGTTAAATAATAACTTTTGTGGCTGAAAGCTTTTCTGAAAGAAAGGGTTTAGTGAGCCATATGCTAGTCAGGAAAAGGACTGGGTCCTGGTTGTGTAGTCTAAACTACCAGCAGGAGGGATGGATGGAGAAGATAGCCTGCACACGATTCAGCTCTTTTATACAATGGGTTTGGAGAAGAAAGATGTAGCTGTTTTAAAAGAGTGTACATGGGCTACAGATAAAG
>PVJL010003809.1:0-146524 GCA_004026885.1 Lyroderma lyra | reverse complement strand
AGGGAAATGCAAATCAAAACCACAATGAGATACCACCTCACACCTGTGAGAATGGCTATTATCAACAAGACAAGGAATAACAAGTGCTGGAGAGGATGTGGAGAAAAAGGAACTCTGGTACACTGCTGGTGGGAGTGCAAACTGGTACAACCACTGTGGAAGGCAATGTGGAGGGTCCTCAGAAAATTGGGAATGGAGCCACCATTTGACCCAGCAATCCCCCTTCTGGGGATCTACCCAAAGAATTTGAAAACCTTTGTCCGCAAAGACTTATGTACCCCAATGTTCATTGCAGCTCTGTTCACAGTGGCCAAAACATGGAAACAACCAAAGTGCCCTGCGACAGATGACTGGATAAAGAAGCTGTGGTACATTTACACAATGGAATATTACTCAGCTGTAAGAAAAGATGAAATATTGCCATTTGCAACAAAATGGATGGACCTGGAAATCATCATGCTAAGTGAAATAAGCCAGACAGAAAAGAACTGCATGATTTCACTCATATGCGGAATATAAAACTGAAAGCAAAGAAAAAAAGAAATGAAGAAACAAATAACCCATGGACACAATCAATAGTTTAATGTTTATTTGGGGACGAGTGGGTTAGGGAGGGGAGAAAGGGGAGGGGGTGGGAGAGGAGGGGGGAAGCTAAATATAAGGTGATTGAAAGAGAAGTCACATTAGGTGGTGAACTTATTATACATCAAGTTGATAATGACACTGTAGAATTGGATGCCTGAAACCTATGTAACCCTTGCTAACAGATGTCACCCCAATAAGTCTAACAATAAAAATGAATTAAAAAAAAAAGTTGTCTCATATATTTATTTCATCTAATTTTATAGTTGTTTATGATAGGAAGTTTATTCCAGCAAAATATTATTACAAAAGTTAAAGTTCTTCAAGATATTTTGATGGATTTTTAGCACAAAATATATATATATATTGTAAATATATATATATATATATACATGTATATATATATATATACATGTATATATATATATTTTGTAAATTTTCTAGAATGTACTAGATATTTATATATATAAATATCTGTTTATTCTAGAAAATTTTATAAATGTGTGTATATATGTAATATATAATATATATGTAATTTTATTTTTCTTACAAACAACAAAAAAAGTCTTAGTTTACTAAACGTATGTATGTAACAATCATTTATGCTCCTTTATAGGAGATAGTATCCCCTTTGTCCAGAAAAATATTTTGCATTGCAAATATATATAATGTAGTCACAGTTCTGCTTTTTATAGCGGTAGCATTGGATTACTGCAGAGTGTTTCTGATTCTCATCACTTTATGTAAATTTGAGGCAAGAAACAAAATTACTTCCAATCTAGCCTTAAGGTTGTGGTTTGATTTCCATGTAAACCAAGGTTGACATGCCCTAGGGAGTAAGTAGACATTTCATTAAACCAACACTAAAAATACCTGAAATAGGTCACTGGGACCATCTGTAAATGTTTTGCAATTAATTCAGTTAAAATATCCCACATATGTGCAAACAAAATAAAATGATTCCATTTTTAATAAAATAATGTGTCAGACCTACACATGCTTACATGGCAAGACAAGCATGGCTATATAAAAATAATTTTTAGGGAAAAGATTCATTAAAGTATTGTTCTAAAAACAATCTGAGCAGGAAACTTTGTTTATATAGGCCAAACCAGCTTTGAGTTTCTAATAAAAGAAAGAAAGATTTTACAAAGACCAGCAATTTTATTCAAATTAGGAACCAAGGTCCAAGAAAATTAGATAAAACTAAGTCCCACAAATATTAAATATTTTTATTTTATAATTGGTGTGACATTTGAGATTAATATTAAATAATTTGAACAAGATCACTAAGTTAAAAAGAGGTAGAGTTGAATAAAAAATCTAGTTGTATATTTTTATATGATACCAGGCCATTGTAGGCTAGTCCCAGTGTTCTATATTTGTAATTATAGCCTATCTAGCTGATATATATGAGGTCTGACAATTAATTTTGTGAAATCATCCTAGAAAAAAGTGCTACATTTCTCATTGCTGAATATCACTACGGTCACCTTCAAAGTATTCCCCTTGGGAAGCTGTACACCTACACCAGCTGTCATAACCTCGGCAAGTTATGGTTAAGGACTTGGAGGAAGCCTACATAATTATTTAAACATTTACTGTGCTTGTTTGATTGCTGAACTCTTAACAGTGCTTGCCTGAGATGTTTTCCTTTAGGACCAGGAGGTAAAGACAAGGAAGCTCCAGATGTGTTACAAAAGACCAAAGGATCCTGCCTCAGCAGGAACTTTTGTCCTTATATCCTCATTATAATACTAAAATCTCTGCAAAAAGTGGGGCTTATCTGCCATTTTCTGTAATGCAATGTATGTATAGCCATATCTGCTTACTGTAATCACCCCAAACATACCTCAACATGAGGTAGTGTAAGCAATTAGCCATACAGTACCGTGTGATCTTTTGTTCTCAGAGAGGCAGTGCTTTGGGACACATCCCCAGTGCACTCTTTGTTTTCTGGCTTGCAATAAAGTTCCTACTAACAAATTACCTTGGAATGTTCTCTTTATTGACATCTACCAAGTGGCTGGTTCAGTTAGGTAAAATATTAACCAGAAAGGAATAAACTGTCCTATTAATTGTTGTCTCCTTAATAATATCTTCTTTGCAACTTGCTAAGTATAATCTTTTTTATCTTTTCAGTAGTCATTAACGTTTCTCTCTGGTTTCTAAATCATTTATATCCTTCATTAATAAATATAAAACTATGTACTTTTTTATTGTTGTTAGTTCAAGGACTCAAAGATAATATGGAAAGCAAATTTTTCTTTAATACTGGATCCTCTGGGTTTGAGAGAGATTAACAAAGATCTTTGGCTGAGTCTACATTTCTGTAATAGATCACTCTGTAACGAAATGGTTTTGTAGATCCAGTTTACTGTGACTTAGGCACATTGTGTATTCAGCAGCTAGGATTGTCACTTCTAGCTTCTCTATCACTGGGAGAATCATGTAGACTCCTTGTAGCAAATTGGTCCCACTGAAACTTACAGATCATCCTGTTTCTAAAGCATACATACAGGCTCAGACTGAACCTATAAGCTGCCCCCTCCCCCTCACTAGACTTAAATCTCTTTTTGTCATAGATCTATTAATTAAGTTTCCAAAGATCAGATGCAATTGAATATCTGAAAAATATATTTATATTTTGCATTTTGTTACTTGAATTTTGGGACAAACTGTATTCCCAAAAGATTTTAATGTAAGAATGTTTTCTTAACACCGTAATATTATTCTATTTGTGGATGTAGGTGTGTGAATAACATTTATGGCATAGAATAATAATTTTGTATATGTTAGGAGTTTATTTCTAGTGGCTAAAAATACAGAACAAACCCAATTGGAATAAATAATTTATCTATATCAAGTTCACATAATGTGTTAATAAAAGGAGAGATATAGATACCTGAAGTAGAGTGCAGTTAGTATATTATAAATGCTATGTAAAGGAAAATGAAAAACAGTTCAAAATGAATAAAAGTTCTTAACTAAATGAAATATTAAGATAATTAATCAGGGCAGAGAGAAATTGAGATCTATTTTGAGACCAGGTGATTGAGGATACTGGATGTCAGGCTAAGGACACTTGAAGCTAACTTTTGTAAATTTTAAGCAAAGTAGTGACGTGATCAATATGGTGCATTAGCAGACACATGGGATAGATTAAGAGGTTCATGGTATATGGTAGTGAAATCTCATCCATGCAGTGTAATTCTGAGGGTACATTTTCTGAATTTGGGATCCTTTTTTTTTCCATGTCAGAACAGTGGTGCTGTCAATTGGTTGGTAAGTGCCATAGGTATAAGACAACCTGCCATTAGGTAGGACAACTTCAACAAGAAATTATGACTTCATACCCCATACAACTTTCAAATGCCCTGATGGATAATTATGTACATTTAAAAAATCTCTTTAAAACCTATTTATAAAAAGTAAATTAACACAAAAAATGCTGTTGCCTGGTTTTAATGACATTGAATTTTCTACAAATAAATCTAATAAATAAAATGAAGAGAGACTGTACTCTAGCTGTTCCAAATATACCAAGTATAATTGAATATATTAGATATTATGAAACTAATGCAAACTATTTGACGGGTTTTAGTTGCTAATACAATACACTCATACCAATCTGTCCTTGTACATGACCTCATATTAGGCTGACCAGATGTACCATTTAAAATGGGACAGAAAATAATGGTACTATCTTGTTTCAAACAGTATATATAGTCAGCCTCCTGACAGCTTGACTTTAGCCCCATGAGACTAGGCTGACCATATATACCATTTGAAATAAGACAATACCATTATTTTCTGTCCTGTTTAAAATGGTACATGTGGTCAGCCTACTTCATATTAATATTAGAAAATGTTTACTTGGTACAGGTTTGTTACTTATGCTAACATGTTAAATACAAATAATATACATCAACATTATTTGGTTGTATATTTCAAATTGGATTGTAAATACATGTCACAAATGATAATCAATTTACCTAATCTGTCAACACTATTTTTCATCAAATGAACCAATAAAAATTTAAGTATAATGAAATATTTTAAAATAAAACATGCTGATAAATTTAGCAAAATATAAATACTTCCTAGGTATAAAGAAATCTTAAATCTCTGCACTGTTATTTTAATGTTCAAAGAAAAAAACTATGGCATTGAAGAAGGAAAGAGACTATTATTTCTGTAAGAGTAGCACAAATAACCATAGAATGTACCAAGCCACATATTATTGGAAAAACAAATAAATAAATAAAGTTGTCAGCTATGAGAGGTTACTAGAATGGAGGAAAAAATCCAAATAATATATTTTCTTCTACTATATTATGAAGTAATTGTCTTTCAAGAAGGATTGATGCAATGGCAAAGATGTGAATAAGTTGTATATTGAACTACAGTTAATCATATTTTTATTACAATTGTATAAGAATATCATGTGTCAGAATGATGATTTACTGCTCACATATATGGTTTCCCATGAAAAGAAAAATATTAATGTCATTTTTAAAAGTATCAAGAATGGTCACCAAATGTCTGCCAATGTTTATGAATTATTTTATAAACAATATATTTCACTTTCTAAGTCACTGCTAGTCCAAACTGGTGGAGAATTCACACATCTTAGAAACCGAGATTTTTTAATCAAGGTCACAAAATTGCAAATGTTGTTGTTATTATTATTAAATGTTGTAGTATTATTAATAAAATTAAGATTAATATAATAACAGTAGAGTAATTCATAAATTGTAAAATGGTATGAGAATGATGTGCGTGAATATTTTTCTTACACAAAGACAGGGCTATCAAAAGAAACTGCTTTTAAAAATTAAGTTTATTTGAGATAATTGTAATACATTTTGATCTAATTAATGCAAAATTAAAAATCAAAATTAATTTTTTAAAAGATATGACATGTCTTTCAGATATAGTTTTAAATACAATTCTAAAATTACAAAATAGTATAATCAGTATTACTAAAGGAAGGATATTATTATAAGATTAACATCATAATGTTTAAATTAACGTTGTTTGCTTAGAGTTATCACAATTTATATCTTTGCAGCAATTAGATAAGAATGGAATTAGGGGAGTTCCCTGGTGGTGTAGTGGCTAAGGCTTCAGTGCTGTCAATACTGCGGCCTGGGTTCGATTCCCAGACAGGGAACTAACCACATTAAAAAAAAAAAAGAAAAAAAGAATTGAATTAAAAATATTGCTTTTTCTTTGCTAATTATTAATATATAATTTATTTCATTGCTAATATGTATAAACTTATAGTACTTGATAATTACATTTGAAATATTGTATAACATATTAATGAATATTTATAAGAAAATATAATTAAATTGCAATAAATATTTTGAAGACAAAACCACTTGGATTCACCAAACTACAAAATATTTTGGATCAATTAAGACAAAAATTTTTCTTTGGAAATGAGGTAAATTATTTAATTTGAGCAAAGCAGCAGAAGTTACTGCAAACAGAAGATTCCCTTTTGTTTAGAAGCAGATATTATTAAAGTGGAAGAGACAAAATAAATGTAAGCATTTCACTGAATTTCATTAATAAAATATTTAATATTTAATATTATTTCCATATTATGTTTTGTTATTTTTGATAGAATGATAGGAGATATATACTGTGAAGTTACATATTAAAGTATTGTTTCTGCTTATTGTTTTTTCAGTCATATTCTTATATTATGTCCGGTAATCTGCCAGACGGCTTCTTTGTAGCCTCTTACATTATTATTTTGTCATCCCCTCAATACATCTTTTATTCTCTGCTGCCTCCCTAAAGCTGTGATCTCTGAGGTCTTTTAAAATACAAAGGAACAAAGTTTATTTCCATCAGATGGTTTTATTTCAAGTTAGGAAATATAGGTCAGGTGACAATCTTTCACACTTCACCCTACGTCACAATGTAAACAAGTAAAGTTCATCTTTGAGCACCTCATACTTTATAGGTGTAACTTTGTGGCAATGGTCTTGTCATGTGTCTTGGCACGTTTTCTCTAATTTCAATATTAGTTCACTCTGTTATCAAACACAAATTTCTTTTTTTTTTTTTTTTTGCTTTTTTTTTTCTGTATGTGGGTAGTTCCCTGACTGAGAATCGAACCCAGGCCACAGCGCCGACAGCGCCAACGCCCAAGCCTTAAGCCACTACAGCATCAGGGAACTCCCAAACACAAATTTACTCTGCCACTTTGTGTCTACTATTTAAAAAAATTTTTAATTTATTTTAAAAATTTACATACTAGTATGTAAATTTTATTATAAATCATCTTTATTTATCCTTATCAAATTTAATGGCATTATATTGATATTTTTATTATAATTATTTATGCAAATAGTTTATGTTGCCTTTGAAATTTATTTCATAATATTCCTAAATATTTGGCCATAAAAGGGGTGTTGCACCTGATATGATTAAGAGCTTCTAATCTAAGGAAAAGAATATGTGTGGAATAGGTTGGTTTATTAATTATATAGGGATTATTAGATAATGTAGGCATTATTAGAGATGCAAACTTGATTATTGATAGCAATTAAGAAATAGAGTAGGTAATGTTTAAATATGACATCAGGGTGTTACTTGCTAACTTATTGGATGTTTAGAATGAAGGGAAGATACAGTTCCAATTTTAGAATTATGATCTACCATAATTTTCTTTCCCCAAAATGAACCTTTTGTTCTTCTCTTAATTTAATTGATCCTGATATAGTTCCACTTCTTCGAGTGCTATTTTTTCCACTAAATCATGTTGGTGATTAGCCATTGGTAATGAAGGGGAGAAATTTTGCCATCTCAACATAAGCCTTCTGGGATATTGCTATGAAGCTGGTTATTTTTACAAAACAGATGATTTGAGAAAAAATCATGACCTTCTCCCTACTGATCCTAGAAAGGAGATAGCATCAGAGATGAGTAAAGTATAGAATAATGTGTAATAGAGAGGAACCCAGCAAGATCCATTTATTAGTTAAAGTCCTTTCTGTGCCCTATCATTAAAGATGGTCCAACAAATATTTATTTGCTTTTCCATCTCCATGAGACTGGCCTTCCTGTCTTTGAAGTCCCAAATCATACACTCCCACCCCTTTCCTCCCTAGCTCCACAATGGCATGTAAACCCCAACTGCTCAATTTATCCTCCAGTCTCATAGTCTTATAGCACCCTTGCATGCACATAGGTAATAAATTTTGGACATTTTCTCCTGCCAATCAGTATCATTTTAATTTGATTAGTCCAAACAGAAAAACTTAAAATAGTGTGAGAAAAGTTACTTTTTGATTCTTAGAGTTTGAATTAAAATTCTTTAGTATAGAAATGCTGCTATTTTTCTGCAAATCATTTACATCTTGATGGATCAGAAGTCCATTCTTCTTGTCCTACTGCTAAGAATGGAATATTTACATTTTTTTATTAGCCCTATATTAAGAATATTGTGTGTATGCCATTTTTATAAAATTTAGATTGTTGCTTACTTTTTTCTAGAATAATTTAGTTGAGGATCTGAAACTAATAATAAAAAGTGGGGTCTTTTAAAATATTAGTTTTAAGAAATTCAGGTTTTTATTATCTGATTTTTAGTTTTCCAAACAAGAATTGTTTAGCTGAAATAGAAGAATCAGCATCCAAACAGTTCACTCTGTTTCTGCATACCTTAGTAGGTATCTGCCAATACTAATTCTAAAACTACACAAAAGAAACATTTAAGAAAGGGAAATGATAATAAATTGCAAAAATATGAGATACTCTTTTTGTTTTTCCATGCACATACTATAAGAATTAATTAATAAGAATTAATTCATGAAAACTGATTAAGATCTAATAGTTATTGAATAATTTTTCTTACATTATCAATCTTACTCCTGGGGTACTTCTTTCTTTGCCTTTATTTGCTTAGAAAGTAGGTGGATAATTTCAGCAGACTTTAAAAGTAAACATACATGCCAATCAAGAAATCTAAAATATTGCTGTAGTGCTCTTGCAATCTTGAAATTTTATTTGATTTAAAAATTAAAATATATTCTATATCACAATACCATTTTGATCAACGCTCTGAGAGAACTTGGTCACAGTATTGCACATAATTGAAAATGAAGTAATTCAATTTCCATTACTTTGAAAACATTTCGATGACAAAAAAGGATGAGGAGTTTGGCATGGACCAAATGTCTCCATGGACATTTTAGACAGGACAAAATATCCTGTAAGGAGCAAAAAGAATCTCTCTAAAGGCTCATGATTTTAGCAGCACAGAAGATAAGTGATAATTTTGCTGTATCAGTATCCTAAAGACAAATATGATGGCAATGTGAGCTCATTTCCTCACCATTCTGCAAATTGAGCAGAGAGCTAGCTCAGAAGGTCTCAATTAACTCAACAATTAAGCAAAGGTCTGTGATAGTGTACCAGCTAAAGAGTCTCCTCTTTTTAAAAAGGTCATTTCACTGGGCCGGGGTGGCCACTCTTCTGTAGTCTCTTGAAATTTGAGCTAAACTTTGGCCACAGTTCATTCACACAATAAAGGTGAACTAAGCTGTGGAATAATGAATGCTTGAAAGATTGCAAAGCTGCCCTTGGAATATACACACTATTTTTTCTGCAAAGTATTTTATTGTATTCTAAATAAATAAAACTGTGACAAAGGATTTGACAAAATATTATGTTTTTTAGATAGGCAACATATTTATGTGATTATTGTAGATTCAAATGACTATAATGAAAAAAAAGCAAATATTCATAACTTGGAAGGATTCTGCAAGAAAAACTCACTATTTATTGATATTGGGAATAAAAATAGTTACACCTTGAATTCCAAAGTAATCTGAACCATGTCCCCCAATCTACTATTTTTGTTGTTTTATCAAATAGTTTTTCTCATAGTGTTAGCATGTTTCCATTAAATAGAAAAGTAATAAGGATGATTGTTTAGCCTAATCCACACTATTTGAAATAGGTTTCCTGTTTTTGGCTTAAATAATTTCAAAAAGAGATGTTTAAAATTTCCTCATTCAATCAAACAGCAACAAGAACATGAAAAAAAAATTGTCCAACTGAATATAGCCAACCTATATAAAGAAAAATAAATAAAAATGAAGAAAACCTGTAACCTATGATAACTTAAAAAACAAAAAATACATATTTGATGATTTTATCATAGTGCATGATATACTTCTTGCTGGGAGAAAATTAATGTTTTGTATGCTAATTAACATTGTAAAATAATGTGGCAGTATTTTCTTTGAATGTCTCATAATAATAGACTGTAGTTTAGTGTGAAATATTCAAAATAAATACATATGTAAGTGCATGCGCTTCAGTGAGCTATTGTACTTTTCTTATTCAAGGAAATGAATAGAAATACCACTTAAAAGATGAAAATCTAGTCTCTTTAATTTATAAAACAAAGCAGATTATATGGATGTCTCAGAGAAATTTACAAATCCAAGCAAATCAATAGCATAACATTTCAAATGATGTTATCAACTTTTATGATGATTTGAAATTCAGACAGTGAAGAGGGTAGGCAGCATGAACCCTAAAGAACTGGTATAGCCACTTGAAAATGCATTCAATGGCTCTATCTTTAATCCTTAAAGATCCAAACTGACACTGGTTTTGGGAAAAGCACAGATGAAAACAGCACTTTATTAAAAGGCACTGCAACAAACCATATGAAGAACCTCTCACACTGCCTCTCCTCTTTTGATTTTTTGTTTTTCTTTCTTTCTTTCTCCTTTTTTTTTTACTTACAAATGTATAGAACTAACACTTGGTATGAGATTACATTTGTGTAGACATTAGAGATTATAGAAAATATCTTGATTTTCATCTTTTCAACTAAATTGGAAGTCGGGAATCTGCTTTTAAACAATCAACATTAACCATAGCTTCTAATACAATCTTATCAAACTTAGTTTTTACTGTTGTTTGACTGCAAAAAAGATATAAAAACACATCTTAGTTTGGTGATCTTTCTAATATCAAACCATTGATAGATTCAAAGAGATTTGATAGATACGTATAATTGCCAAAAGGTAGGAAAGGATGCGACTGTCCACATCTTAGTCAAGACACAAAAACCCACAAAAAGAGGGAGCTCAGTGAGCATCAAATTGATGATCCTCTAGAAACAAAGATGAAAACTTTCTTTAAAAATACAGAATCCATAGCATCACTTGTTAAAATTTCAATTAGTAGTCTTAGAATGAGGAGTCCATTTTTTTGAAAGGCATCCATGTTAATTCTGATATAAAGCCAAATTTGGAAAAGAGCGGTTTAGATTGTTTTAGAACTTACTATTTTTGTATTTTCTTTTTTATTTCAATATAATGTTAATGAATATTGCACAATAGCATGAAACATGTTTTCTTTATCTTCCAAATCCATTCCTAAACTATGAGTATTAACTTATTATTATAAACAGATAACAATACTGTCTTTTTCAGTTTAAATATACTCAGAAACATTTCCTAGTTTAAATACACACATACACACATAGATATGCATACATCTATGTGTATATATATGGATATGGACAAAAGTATATATGCAATAAATTAATGTGACTTTAATACTTATGTAAATACATACATATATATTCTAGAATATGATAAATAACAATACTTGAGAAAATTATTTATATTAAAAATGACAATATCTGTTTTAGTTATACAATAAGTTACAAATTTTTAAGGATATTGGAGTTTTCAGATACCAACAAATAGTTTAGAATATCACTTTTGGTGACATGAATGCAAGATTTTCTTTAAGAATTGTATGTGAAGCTGATAATCAGTTTGATTTTTGCTACTTGTGGGAGTGGAAAAATAATTTTCTTCTTACCTAAATTCTTTTGGCAGAACACGTAATCAAATTAATATAAGATAAATAGGAAAAAATTACCAAATTTATTATATAAGTACATGAAAAGTTCCCATAAGAATATGAGACTCAAGGATGCATTGGGTGACTTATATGTCATTTTGGACTAATGTGAGGGAAGAAATCATTTGGGATATCAAATGGGAAATAAGCAATTTACAGGTAGATTAAAAAGAGCAAATATCCATTTTTATCACAAATGGCAATATTTCATCTCTTCTGAAAGCTGACTAATATTCCATTGTATGTATGTACCACAGTTTCTTGAGATCATCGTGCTAAACCAAGTAAGTCAGGGAGAAAAACCAAGAACCATATGACTTCACTCATACGTGGAATATAAAACTGTAAGCAACAAAGAAAAAAACTCACAGTCAATAGTTTAGTGGTTACCTGAGGGTAAATGGTGAGGGGGTGGGAGATGAAGGAGGTGGAGTCAAATATATGGTGATGGAAAGAGAACTAACTCTGGCTGCAACACAGATACACTGTAGAATCATACACCCAGAGCCTTTGTAATTCTTGCTAACCAATATCACCCCAATAAAATTAATAATAAAAAGTGAAAAGAAAGAGCAAACACATGGGAAAAAATTTTTGCTGGCCACCCAAAAACAATGGCACATAGAGGGCAATCTAACAGACAGACTTGCTTAGATCCTCCCTGTATGCCACATTTAGTTGAAATGTGTTAAAATGAACATGCTAAGGTTTTCTTCTTGAAGTAGGGTTTTCTACCTCAATTCCTTTAGGGGAAGTAAAGGGAAGGAAAAAAAATTATTCTTGAGTATATTGGGTTTTAAATGTTTCGTCTCAAAATAATCTGCATTTCAGGGTGGTACATTCTGGGGACGCTCAATTTGGACCCCTACATACTCAAGGGGTGAAAAATGATGTTCAGTTTTAAGTGCTTTATTTTAAAACATGAACAAGCTTTATTTCTAAAAATCCATCAAATGATTTTTGAGCTGCCACCTCTGGTGCAAGTCTTTTACTTACTCGTTTTTTACCTAACACTGAGGAAGTAAATTGGAAAAATCCTTATTCAGTGTATAAAATTTTTATGAATTTCTTTTTTGGGACCACTGCAATGAGACCAAGTAATTCTTCAAGTGATTTTTAAAAATTCTTATATTAATAATAAGAAATTGACTTACCTAGCCTTAAAATCTTTTAACCACTAGTAACTATTAATATCTTATTGTAAATAAAATACTTGGCATATGAAAATTAGGGGATATGGTTACAAAATGAAAGCATGTATTTGGGTAAGACCTTAGAATCAATGTAGGTATTAAGGAATTTATTATTGTCATAATGGTCAAATAATGAGTGTTCTACCAAAATAAAGTATGTTAAGAATTTAGAACATGCTATAAGCTCTTTTAGTTAGTTTTTTATGCTTATGAAGAATGCAGGTAAATTTTTTCACCATCCTATTTGTGTACTTTTTCTTATGATTTTTAAATTTAAAAATGTGATTTTTGGTAATAAAATAAATTGAAGCTAGTAGGAGAGTCAAGTTGTAGTATTTCTTTGCTAGTAAATCCCTGTGGGATTTGGATATGTGACCTTTCTTTTCCCAGCTACAATTTTCTTATTGTAAAACATGGGCTGTTGGACCAGATTATATGTACCATTTATAACATTTCTGAGTTTTCATAATTCTGTGGCTATATGCTTGTTTGCTAGGCAAACCAGATAATTATATAATATTCAAAAAGTGAGATGTGATAGCATGTTAATATTATTTTCTTATTTTGCAGATATTGTATTGCTATGATGATTTTCACATTTCATACTCATAAGATTCATTCTAGGCCATTCTTAAAAACAGAAGTTTTGCTAAAACAGAATCCCCAGGGAAGTAATCTGAGAATCTAAATTTTTAATACTTACCAACTTATATGTATGATCATGCAAGTTTGAAACAATTGAAGTAATTATACAATATATTAAGAAATTTTTGGCTGCAAATGACAGAAAATCCAACTGAAATTGATTTAAGCACCCTAAAAAGAGAGGCATTTATTTGATCATTTTGAAAAGCCCAAGAGTAAAACTTTCTTCTGTCTCCAGAAAATCCAGGGCTCGGATTATGTTATCGGGATCTGATTTACCTTTGTTTTCTCTTTGCATATATTGGTATATCACTTATGATTCTATTTTCCTCTATATTTTAGTCACTCTCATACATACAGTGCACAAGAAAGTCAAATTATTCTACTGAATGTCCAGGCTTGCTCTCATACTGCTTTGAGTGAACTGCAATAAACATATATCTCCACTGGTAGCTCCACTAAATCCCTGTTTTAACTTTATTGCCTTTGATTGATTTCATATTTCTCTACCTGAACCAACCTCTCCGAGCAAAGTGGAATGCAATGCTCTGTTGGCCAGGCTGGAAACATCTGCTCCACATAAATAAAATAGGATTGGATTGGAGACGAGACTATTTCCTGAGTGAAAAATCAGGTGTTAAGAGAAGAATAATTGATCTTGGACAAGAATACATTAACTATTTACCACAGTTGGATAGATTGCTCAGAAAAATGTTTACTAGTCTGACAAAGTCATGGATCAAAGCTTTCATCCAGTGAAATGGAAATATATCTTGTCCTATGTTAGATACCATTTACCACTTCTCATCAATACATTTTTATTTGGTTTGGTCAAAGCTCACTGAAAATCATTCATATTCTCCTTTTTCTTCCAATGCTGCAGCCCTGGTTTTAACAAAGGTGAACGAAAGCCCTTTCCTCAGTAAATCCATTGGAGAAAATTATACAGTTGACTCTCCTTTAACCAGAACTCAAGCAACCGGCACTCACAAGCAACCAGTTAAAATGTTTTGCCAGTTGCTTGAGATTTCTGCCGATTGCTTGAGAGTGCAGGTTGTTTGAATTCCAGTTACCAGAGAGTCTACTGTGTTTTGCTCTCGAAGTTTTGAAGATAAAAGGTAAAATGTAAAATTGCATGCCATTGTCACTAAGTCCTAAAGAACAACTTTAATTTCATTTCAAAGTTTATTTCAAAGAAAACATAGTCAACAATTTTTTAAATTTAAACTTCAACCTATGTGTTTAATAACTGGATTTGATAAAGACTGTATATGAAAATATTTGTATTTCCGGACATGTTTCAATCTTCCTGAACATTAATAATAATCATATTTCTTTGTATTTCCAAATATAACACATTTTCTAAATGGAAAAACTAAAAAGTACTTTAGTACTTTTTATAAGCATATAAAGACAACTTATTTTATCATACTAACATAGCAAGTAGTCCATCTACATGTTTCTTAGTATAATTCATTTATAGAAAATGCCATTTCTAGCTTGAAGTGGAATATTTGCAAACTGTCTTGGTGACCGTAATAACAAGTGTTGTGGGACTTCTGCATCTGGCTAAGGTAGGGTGGAGTAATCACACTTCACCATACCTCTCCAGAAACTGCAACTCAAAACCCTCGTCACAGCACAATGGAGTAAGTATCTAAAGGCTCTGAAAAGAAACAAGAGCAGGCAGATTAGGAAGCGAAGTCAAAACTCAAGGAACACAAGTGCCTTTGTGTTTTCTCGGTTCCTTTCTCCCCTCCCATTTTCTGGCTTAGTCTTTATGAAAACCTAAATTCTAAAACCATGTGGACATAGTATAATGCTTCAAGAAGAATTGCCTCTTCAGGTAAAATAAATAAATAAATGAAATTAGAAGGGAAGTTCTTTGGGGAAGGGACCATGTGGGAGAATTCCTTGATTTTTTTTTTCTCTTTTTACTTTCTTGGCCCTGCTGCAATCAGACTCTGTTAAAAGCTGCACTCTGATAACTGCATGATGGCATTATTGACAGTGGCTGCCACATAGTCACCCAAAACACTGAGAGAAAATATGCCTGTCTGTTCAGAGGGACTGGAAAAAGGGACTTGTGTTCTGTTAAGAGTGTGAGTTCGCTCACTTTTGTCTTGTCACTTTGCCCCAAGGCGGCAGCCTTGGTCCCAGAGAGTATGTAGCAGTGTAGTTAGTCCTGGTGCTAGTGAGAGTGTTAAGAAATGCTGCCCCTTTGTATGGCACGATGCGTGTCTTAGTGATCCAGAGAGAGAAGACTGTAAATGGGTTGAGCAGGGCCAGGAGAGCTTCTGAATGTCCTTGGTTTGCATGTAAACAGTACAGCCACTGAATTCAGTGGAAGAGGTTATGATTCTGGAAATGTGCAGTGTATGACCTCTCCAATTATATGCACGGCCCCAAGAAGGAGCACCTTTACATGTTAAACAGTCAAGGAAGATGTAACGCCGATTTGATAGAGTCTCTTTCAGGGAATTGAAAAGATGTAAATACTTCCTTCATTTTGTACAGCCAGAATTACCTTGATTTACTTTAAAAACATACAGTATAAGAAAAATTTTAAAACAAAATAGAACACTACAAACCAATATCCTTCATGAAGACAGATTCTATAAATTCTCAACAAAATGATAACAATCAAATTTCACAATACATAAAATGGATAATATTTCAAAACCAAGTGGGATTTATCCCAGGAATTCAAAGCTGGTTGAACATTCAAAAAATCAATCAATGTAGTGTTCTATATTAACAATAAAAAAAGAAAAAACCACATGATCATACCATTTGATGCAGAGAAAGAATTTAATAATATTCAATAATCACTCGTGATTGAACTTACCAGCAAACTAGGTAGGAATAGAAGAGAACTCCATTAGCTTATTTGGGTATTATTACAAGACATCCATTATAGCTAAATTTTTGTTTAAGGAATTGCTCATCCACTCCTACCTCACCCCACAAACAGAAGGGCTGGTTTCTTTGATTTTTTTACATAACACTTATCAGTAAAATACTACTGTTTAATACTACTCAGTGACAATGTGACAATTTTAAAATGTCAAATTTCATTTTATAGCAATTTATACCAGTTTTAACTTGTTATCAAGTAAGACAATTTTGGTTCAGTTGCTCTTAAAATTTGTCATGTTTTTGTCTGTTTGTGACTCACACTAAAAACAGTTTGACTTCTTTCCCCCAGTTAGCCACATTAACAAATATTCTGAATCAGCAAGATACCAGCATACATCTTTTATAAAGTTCACAAATGAATGATGAACACCACAGTTGGAAAATGTGGATTTAGTTAAAACTTTATGCCTTAATTATGCAGGCCATGTTATCTAATATTGAAATATAACAATATAATTCATATACAACTTTTTTGGGATGGGATTAAAACAATCCACTAAGCTTTAATTATTAAATAGACAATTAACTTCTAAGAAAAAATATGAGCATCTATTAGGAAGACCACTCCATTGCATTCCTTTTTCAACTACTTTTCCCCAAAATCTCATTTATCTTTATCATTCAAAAGCATGGTCACTATAAATTTGGGTCATAATTCTTTATATATTGTTGAGCAAAGAATTTAACTCTTCCTATTGTTTATTTTTAATTATATTTTTATTTGTCAGCTTGATAGTCATCAGATACATGGTCATAAAGTCACCTACACAGTCTCAAAAAGAGAAATTCCTGAGAAAAGTGACCTGTGTTCTTTAAATTACATTTTATTATATAAATACAAATACCATATAATAATAAACACAGATGATTTGGAGAGCAATTGTGTAGAAATAGGTTAACAAGGAAGGAAAAAGTAACCTGGAGTAATCTCAACACTGTCATTCATACCAGTTTATTGATCTAACATTGCACTGAGTACAAATTCAAATTTCAGAAATGTCTTAATAACTGATAAAATTCTTATCACTTACCTTTATACACACATATGTAACTTTATAAACACGTTACTTCATTTGAATGAATTTCTTTTCAGCATATATCAATATAATAAAAAAAGTTTTAAGTTAAGAAACATCAGTCAGGCATCAGATACAAAATTTCTTTATAGAATCACAATTAATTTAGTTAAATAGAAAAAAAAAACATGGTTTTAGATTTTAAATTCAGATTTCTATGGTTCATTTTTCCTCACTCCCCTCCTTCCCTTCTCTCTCTCTCTCTCTGATACACACACACACACACACACACACACACACACATACACACATGCACACACACATGCACAGATATAAAAACACATTTACAATCTCAACTTCTAACTTTTAAGTAAATATTCTTGAAACTAGTATATCTATCCCACAAAAGAGTGAAGTTTTTTTAAGAGAAAATACACTTTTAATTAAAAAGTCCAAATCTAAACATTTTAGATTGAATGACACACACTCATTCTCTTGGTCAATGATTTTACATACTCCAAAAATAGTCTAGAGCTGCACTTAGCTTTGCATTCATTTTTCTAGCACATATGCTCTGATTTTTTTCTTTTGGATTTTAATTTTATTTGTATTATAGAAAGAAAGATGTGACTAATTCTTTGACAAAGCGCAAGTTTTCTACTCCTATCATTCCACTCTCCTCAGGCCCTTCATACTCTCCAGTGAGAGATTAGTTGCTGCCCACCAGACATATTCAATCATATTTTTTATCTGCCTTGAAATCTGGACATCTTTAGTACCATGTGTCTTGGAGAAGATCTGTTGGGGTCCAGGTATCTGGGGGACCTGTTTTCTTCTTGAATTTGGGGTTCCAGATCTTTCCATAGGTTTGCAAAGTACTCATCTATGATTTGTTTCAGTATGCTCTCTGTAGATTGCTCTGTCCCCTCTTCTATTCCTATTATCCTGATGTTGTTTTGTCTCATGGAGTCAGATATTTCTTGCAGAGTTCTTTCAATCCTTTTGGTTCTATATTCCCTCTCTTCCTCTTTCTGAGCTGTTTCCATGTTCTGATCTTCAATATCACTAATTCTTTCCTCCATCTGGTTGGTTCTGTTTCCTATGGCAGTTATTTCATTTCTCACTTCTTTTATGGTATTATTTATTTCTCTTATTTCCGTCTCAATCTTTCTTATGTTTTGAATTTCTTTGTTAAATTGTTCTTTTTGTTCACAGAGTTCCTTTTTTATGTCGTTTATATCCTTTTTTATATTATTTATCTCAGCTATGGTGTTCTGCCAATAGGTTTTCATTTCTCTCACAGCCTTTAGAATGACTGCTTTAAATTCTCCGTCACTTAAATGAGACCCTTCCAGTTGTAACAAGCTGTCTTTTGGGTAAATTTCATGTTCTTTCTGAGGAGTTTTAGTTCTTAAGGAATTCATCCTGTCCTCTGGGTTCTTCCTCTTTGACATGAGGGCTTTATGTTCAGTGCCCAGATTATTGCTTTTGTGGTGTCTTGCTGTAGGGCAGACACTAGGTGGCACTGGGGGTCAAGTTTTGGGGGAGAGGGGGCTGTCGGTTTCTTATTTCTGATCTCCTACTGCTTTTGGAGGCTATGCGCATATATCCTGGGGAGAGAACTACAAAAGGCGTTCCAAAGGCGGCTCTGCCTTCTGCCCTTTGCTGGAGAAGCTGTTTCAAGGCTTGTTTCTGCTGGCTGGGGTGAATGCTATCAAATCAGTCTTTCTTCCCAGCCCTGATTTAGCACCTGGCTGTCTACGGGCTCACACTGCTTTCAGAACCCTGGGGTGCATGAGGAAGTGCACGCTCTGTAAGTCCAAAGCTGTGGGCCTGGCCTGAGACAGCAGGGTCACCTTTGCAGCATGCTGGGAACAGGAGCTGCAGCCCTGTGTAGGTCTCCAGGGGGCTTAGAGCTGGGGTGTCATCTTTGCAGTTCAGAGTCCTCACTCAGCCCTTCTACCGCTCTAAAGTTCCAAAGCCCAGTTCCCATGTGGTCTCTCCCCTCCCCCGAACTGCACCGCTCGGATCCTGTTGCAGTCTCTGCTCCCTTCCCTCTCCCCAACTCGCCCCCTTCTCGCCAACCTTCAGGTGTTTACTTGCGATTTGTGGATTTCTCAACAGTTGTTTTGTCACTCAGGGTCCTCTTTCTTGGCTCCTGGACAGCCGTTCAATTGTGTTTTCTGGGAGAAGCTTTAGGGACCTCCTCTCCAGTCACCATCTTGTCTTCTACCCTGTGTAACTTTTTTTGCCTTGAAATCTGGAATGTGAGAATGACTTCTAGAGAGTTGTGCTAGCTATTTAAACACTTTCAGGACAACTATTTTTTTTTCAAAGCTCCTTTGATCACTAATGGCAGTTATGGATTATGTATCTCTTTTTGTAAAAAAGATATAAATATACAAGGTCACAGGAGATAATCTATCTCTAGAACATTATAAACAACATAATCCTTCGAATATGAAAACCACACTTGCATTAGAAATCTAATATCTAATTTCCTATATGACATTGTAACTTGTAATTTGAATAGATACCTCCAGCTAAACGTGTCCAAACTTTACTCTAGCTTTCCTCACAGCTTAAGTCCATTTCCACAGGTAGTCTTCTGAATGCAGTTGTTGGCAAATGTAATTGCTAAAGCTAAATCCTCAGAGCCACATAGTTACTTTTTTTCACACCCTACATTTATTTTTTTAGATAAGTTTATTAGCTGTCTTTCAAAGTATCTTACATCCAGCCACTCCCATCATATACACTCCTGCATCTACCTCTAAACCACCACCCAAGTTTGCCCGAATAACTGCAATAGCCACTTAACTAGTTACCCTTCTACAACTTGTGAGCTTTATCTGTCAAAGTATGAATCAAATAATTTTGTTTATTGCTGAAAACCCAATGATGATTTCTATTTCATGCACAGAAAAGTCAAGGTCTTTACAAATGCATACGAGGTATAGTTTGCCTTTATTATTATTTTTCTGTCCTCTTAGCTACCACTCTCCCGTAGCCACACTTGTTTCGCCATTGTCCGACCACAACATTTTCTTAGAATAAAATTCATGTCACCACTTTAGGGCATTTGCACTGGCTATGGCCTCAGCTGAGATATTCTTCCCCAGGTATCTGCATGGAACTGACCAAACCACACATTCTCAATGTTCTCTATCCTGATGATCCTACACAACTTGCCAGTTCTATTCATCTCCAATTCTCTTCCACCTTACTGTATTCTCCCATAGTAGTTATCTCCTTCTGAAATATCAATACTTATTATTGTTCATTGTCTTTCTCCTTTTGCTAGAATGTAAGCTCTATAAGGTCAGAAGTATGTATTTGTTTTGTCCATAGAAATGTCACCAATGATTGCTCAGCAGTAAGGAACATGCCCGCACAGTGCCTGGCACCAGCTGATGCTCAACTACCATTTGATAAAGTGGTAGTCAGAAAATTGCCCATGAAGTGTGTTCACATCCGAATCCCCAGAACATGAAAATAGGGAATTTGCATATGTGAATAAATTATGGATTTTGATGTACAGGTTATTGTAGATTATCTGGGTGGCCAATATAATAAAAAAGGTTATAATTAAAGTAAAAGGGAAATACAGGAATGTCATAGAGAAAAAGATTTGAAGGTGTTACACAGCTGGCTTTGAAGATGTTGGAAGGGGTCATAAACAAAGAAGCTAGAAAAGCCAAGAAAACAGATTTTTTTTTTCTTAGAAGGAATGTAAAATATCAAAATTTTAGAAAATACATACTAGTCAAATATAACTATTAATACTAATCTTATCATTGACACATCTAAACTGAAATTATTTGTTTGAATTTCTTTTATGTGTGTGAATGCGAATGAAACTATGTTCACAATATAAAATATAATCAATATTTCTCTCTGCCTCATTCCTTCATTATCTCACATTTTAAAATATATTGAGATATGTTTAAATAAATTTAGGTCATACTGTGTATTAGCAAATTTTATATCTGATTATGTAAATATTGTGCTATAGACAAATATAACAACTTTTCTATAGCAATTGAGGAATTGCTTTTATTCAATTGTGATTTTGTCAGCCATTTTAGGTAAATTAATTCTAGGAATAAAATGTTTACTTTCCTAACCTTATTGTAATGTCATAGAAATTTTTTAGAAAATAAAAATGAAATAGTTTTTGTCAATTTTTCTTTTGTTATTTTGTCTTTAATGTTTTTAAATAAAAATGATTTTCACTAGATTATAAATTTGAGGGATGAAGAGATATAGTCTATGTTGTTATCTGTTTCATCATGTCAAATCCATGATTTTCACTCATTAAGCATTTGAAAAACATTTGCCGATTAGCAGAAAATAATTTTTTTTTACTTGGTATCCTTCCAATACATTTTAGAAAATATTTTTATCTCATAAAACATTGATATGATCACACATTTGGCATGATTAGTGAATGTACTTCTCTTTCTTATGACAGGTATTATTTTAATCTTTTATAAAGTTATTCTGGTGTGGATGAAAAGATAAATGTCATTTTTAGATACAAATATATTTTTAAATAATATAACATTTTCAATGTTTCAATATGGGCCAGACATAGACAGTAATTCTTCTCTCTCTCTCTTCTTCACACACACAGACACTTACCATATCTCTTTAAACTTCCTGCCTACGCAACACCTGCCATCTCAATATGTATTCTGCAGTGCACAGAATTAGTTAGTCATGGTTTCTTGAAAATGTTGCACAGTGGAACATTTATTAGAAATTGTAATTTGTCTTTTGCTGCTCCACAAACCAGCATCAAAAATGAATAAATTAAAACTAAATGTAACTTTCTTCATTTTTGAATTTGTCTAGCAATTCAGTTTTCTGTGGAAGTGTGTATCCATTCACAATTGAACTATTGAGTGCTTTCTTCAAATTATAGTTGACTAATTTTAATAGCTTTGAAAAACTTAAAAAAAATTAAAACAAACACAGCCTTTTTAATGTTTTTCTCTATTAGTTCTATGGCCCCTTACTGTGATTTTTGAAAAAAAGAAAAAGTAAAAATTAAAGTTAAAGAAGATTGTCAGTATAAATTTTGGCAAGAATTGGTTTCTGGTATATTCATTAAAGATTTGGATTTTTTCATTAAAACAGACTTTGTGTTACAACATATGATATATACCTCCTCACAAAGCATATTTATGGCTAAAAACAACAAAAATTTACCTTAAAACTCTAAAAGTCAGAAGTCTGAAATGGGCTTCACTTGACTAAAGCAAAAGGGATAGCAGAGCTGTATTCCTTTTTAGAGATTTTCAGGTAAGAATTTTTCCTCACTTTTAACAACTTTTAGTTGCTGCTCATATTTATTTGTGTCTTCCTTCCTTCCTTCCTTCCTTCCTTTCTTTCTTTCTTTCTTTCTTTCTTTCTTTCTTTCTTTCTTCCTCTCTTTCTCTCTTTCTTTCTCTCCCTTTTTTTTTGTGGTTCCCCTTTTATTTTTAAATCAGCAGTGGCTAGTTGCATCTTCCTCACATAGTATCATGTCGAGTCTATGGTAGTATCTTTCAAGTCTTTATTGTGATTGTTGTTGCTCATGACCACGAACTATAGATTTGGCTGTGATAGAAATATGCTTTATCCTTTCTTTAATGCTGTATTTGGCCTGCACTGAGACCATAAGTATAATGTAAAGGGTAAGGATTATATGCTTTATTAAGCAACTCTTTAAAAATAGTGCTTTGCAGTGGATGAGTTTTAATGATATAAATGATGATGCTATTATTGCCTAGAATTAAAGTTACCTATCAAGAAGACTAAAATTTTAAATCTATTGCCTTATAGTTAATAATACTTTTATAAAAATTATGACAGTAATTGTTTTTGAACACAAAAATTTTTAAATGCACGTGTGCCCCAAAGCACCAAATGTAAATAATTTGGTAGATTAATGAACCTGTTAAAGTATAGCTGTGGATACTCTAGGATTTCAAAAAACTCAGTTAAGAACCTTTGAGTTAGGTAAGCAACAAAGCATTATGCTACACTTCAGACTGGAAGGGAAACTGGAATACATTTAGGTAGAAAGCTATTTGGTTGCCAGGGCAATGACTTAGGGGTCATTTAAAAATGGCTAAGCGTAGAACTCTTCAGTTCTAGGCAAAACATAGAGTGCTTTAAAAAGGAGTAAGATTCAGGGAAAGAGTTGGAGAACTCCATTAAGTATATGAAAAAGAAGTAAGTCAGGCAGACACAAACCAATCTAGAAATATTGTTTGACAAAAAACAATAGACAATGAAAAGGATTCCGTTTTCAGGAAATGGAACTGGCAACAATAAGAAGTTAATTGGAACTGGCCAGGAAGAAGTTAACTGTCCTCTCTGGGATCCCATCACAAAAGCAGTGGTATTTAAAGCGAAGGTTGCAAACTAGTGCTTCTAAGTAGATTATCAGCAGCAAAGACATCAATACTACATTGAGTGTTTAGAAATTGTATGCCATATTAATAACATTGTCTGTTGAGTCCAATAATGGAAACATTTGCTTGCATTTGTGGGCAGTTTTTCCAATATTCTACTTATTTTATTTCATTTTATAGCAGTCTCAATACAAAAAACATTATGTTGGAAGTTACTGAAAACAATACTTTTTTCACCACAGATAGCTTGAGTAGCACCCATCTAAAAATATTAAACAACCCTAGGCACCTAAAAAGTCAAAGAAGTAGGGCATTTTTCTCTGTTGAAATTTAACATGGGAGATTACTGGAAAGGTGGAAAGTGCAGAGCAAGGTAATAAATATAGTATATTTAAATTGTTTGCCATTCGGATTAAGTGGTTCATTGACCTTTCATCTAATTCAGTCTGAGATGCAGGATACCTGCTCACAATACAGGGTCATTAGAAACAACTGGGAAAACAACTACCATGGAGCAGAAATTGACAGAAAATTATCTTCTTACCTTTTTTGCTTGGCATTTTCTTCTAATCTGGTTCACAAATATTTTCAAAACAGAAGATAATTTCTCTTGATAAAATATAGATAGATTTTTGCCAATCTCAACTCCTGTTAATTCACAAAACAAATGAAAAGAACTGCCAGTTCATAAAAAACTTGGATATTATTTCTTTTTTTTTCAGGAAATACTCCCTCTATTTTTAAATTAAATTTATGGGGATAACATTGGCTAGTGAAATTATATAGGTTTCAAATGTACATTTCTATAATGCATTATTATCTATATATTGCATTGTGTGCTCACCACCCAGAGTCAGTTCTTCTGTCACCATATATTTGACCACTTTCACTCCCTCCTATCACCTCCCTCCTCCTCTACCCTCTGGTAACCACTAAATTGCTGTGTGTGTCTATGAGTTTTTGTTTGTCTTGTTTGTTTGTTGATTTCAGTTTTATATCCCACATAAAAGTGAAATCATATGATTCTCAACTTTTTCTGTCTGACATATCTCTTAGCATGGTAATATGTGGCTATCTCTGTGTAAATAAACATGCAGAGACGTGTGACAAAATGAAATTATTAGTATTTGAGAATAAAATGCATAATTTAATAGATATTTTATTTCTAAAATTTTTTCCTCATTATACAAATGGAAATTATTCATCATTAGAACTACTAAATAAAAATACTTGAAGAAATATCAAAATGACTATTTTAAATAATATACATTATAATTTTTAAAAGTCATGCCCAGAAACCCAATTAGACACCAGGAATCTGCCCAATTAAGCATAAAATATATGATAATGCTATTTCTAAAAAAACGCATCTGACTGTATTCCTAACTAAAAAACTATTAAATAACTGATCATTTGAAATGTAATTCTTAAGTATGCCCAGTGTTATAAATTTCTTTAGAAGTTTATAAACTATGCTATTGTCTTTTTGAAGATGATACAGACTGGTAATAATCTGTTTGATAAAATAAGTATTTATTACCTGAAATTCTTTAGGATTTAAGAACTAAGAACTTATTTAATTTTTACTGTTTTCATCATTATTCAGTCAGAATCAAAACACTCCTAATTCTGAAATTTATTTTGCAATACAATATAATATGGTGTTTTGAAGTCAGATAAATGGCTCATAAAATAGGAAACTAAGTTTCAGAAGTCATATTTTATTTTCAGAGCTAGATCGTTCTATTCAAATATATAACCTAAAATAACATATTAGTCAAGGGGAACAATTATCAGCTACTTACAGACACACACACACACACACACACATATATATATATACATACACACAAACATACACACAATGGGTTATCATTTGTCATAAATAAAAAAGGTAATCCTGCCATTGGAATAACATGAATAAATCTTGAGGACATTATGCTAAATAAAATAAATCAGACAGAGAAAGGTAAATGCTGCGTGTTCTCATGTACATACGGGATATAAAAAAGCCAAACTCTTAGAAATAGAGTAGAGTACTGTTTGCCAGTGTCTGGGTCCAGGGCAAATGGGGAGATGTCAGTCAGAGTACAAATGTCTAGCCATCAAATCAGTAAGTGCTGGTAATCTAATGTATAACAATAAGATGCTAACAATATTTTATTATATATTTTAAAGTTTATAAGAGAGTAGATCTTAAATAATATCACCACATGCACACAAAAACCACATTTATATGAGAGGAAGGAAGTATGAATTCACCTCATTGTGATGATCAATTTGCAATATATACATGTGTCAATACAGCATGTTTTGTACCTTAAATTTATATATGTTGTGTATCAGGAATATCTTAATACAACTGGAATAAAATTTAAAAAATTAAAACCAATGAATTATACATTTTAAAAAGGTAAATGTTATGGCATTAAAAAAAACAGATGTCATGTGACTGTCTAATCTTACCTAAGTCTGCTATTAGTTTATTATCCTATAAATTACAGCTGGTAATGAGGTGCCACAGAGATGTTATGAATAATAAATAAAATGAATATACAAAATATATAGTAGATTTTGTAAACTGTTATAGTCTCATTATTTACTATTATTTTACTTTCATGGTTTTATCAAAGTTAAAATAGGCAACTATAGGAATTTCCAAGTTACATAATTAAAGGTTAATTTACACAATTAACAATCATTTCTGGCACTTTTTTACTTTATGGAGATTTAGTATTATATTACATAGCATATACTGTATTGTAGACTATAATTTTTTAGTGTCACTTAACAAAAATTGCTAAGTACTATTAAAAAAAGACTAAATTTTCTGAAAATCAGAGAAAGTTTTATGGAAGTTCTTCATCCAAAACCAATTGAAGTTAATACGAGATATTACTTTAGGGTCTTTTCCATTGTTCTTTGTTTAACCCATTTACAAGGGAGAGATCGTGAAGGCATTTGAGCTCAGAGGTAGGGGAATGGCGCAGAGTCAGGATGATTCAGCTGTGCGAAGGGCAGGCATCAGGTGCTATTTCCCATTTTAACAGTTAATAATTACATTGAAGAATTTTTCTCACACTTCTGTTGTATCCTAATTATTTGTAGTTCAGGCTCCCAGCTTTGTCATGTTACTTTCTGCCTCAGGTCTCTGGAGATATCTGAAAGCAGCTGTTAGAGGACAGTAACTTCAGGTTATAGACTGGGTTGGATGTGAAGTCTTCTTCATGTTGCAGGATAGATTATTTTGGTTTCTTCTTCCTGTAGTGGCAGTGAAATGTCTCTGGCTTTAGTAATCATTCACAAGCTATTCCAAAGGATGACGTTCAATAGATTGAAGAAAAAGGAATGACAAAGAGGAGGTATTACATTCATTCAAGAAGATGTCTGCTTATGCTGTTTAACATGATATATTCAAATGCAGCTGTGTTTCTTAAAGAACAAAATTCCAGAAAAATTTAAGAGTTCTTAAAAATAGAAACTTAATGAAAACACTGAATCATGCTCAGAGGTTTTACTTTCAACTTTCTTGCTTTAAAAATTCACAAATTACATCAAACTGGACATGCACAAATGTTTGACATGCAGAAGATTAAAAGGATGACAAAAGATCTTAAAAACCTAAAATAAAGTAGGAGTGGATGTAAAATAAAGTAATGGAAAGCATTGACGAACATATCTCCCTTGATTAAAAACTTTCATATGGAATAGCATATTGAGTTGCCTCTCAAAGAGTGGAAAAACTAAATTATGTATCAGATTGATCGAATCTGGTTTTCTGTGCAACAGAAAATTCTATACACTTGTGTAGGGAATGGCGGAAAATGAAAGTCATAGTAAGTGTTATGTATAGTTACTACCCATGTTTCTTAAAAACTAAGAATTAACTACCCTTTAAATGGAATTTTACAATTTTATTTTAGAAACTCTGAGATAATAACATGTATAACATTTTTTCAAGTTATGAATTGTATTGCAATTCATCCTCTAGCCCAAAATATTTATCAGCATAAGTGCCCTGAATAAATACAAGATAATGGTCACAAAATGGTTCCAAGTACTTCTGCCTTATAAATGTTTTATGTATAAAAATCAATAGCTTAGCTCCCAGTGAATTAAAAAAAATCCAAATTCTAATATGATAATGTATATAATTGTGCATAAATATATTCATTTACATGTGTATATATAAAGAGTAGATCTCATTTCTAAGCCTTATTTATATATTATTTTATATATCTTCATATTTCAACATGTGATATTACAAGCTTCCTGATAATATATCAGGGTTACCCAAGTAGTGAAATTATGTTAAACAACTGAAAAATGGATAACCCACAAAAGTACAATACAATGATAGCATTAAATAATTCTGAAGTCTACATGCATTTTTGCTGCATGCAATTGCTTTCAGTGGAAATTCTCTATCAAGAATTAAACAGAGTAGTTTTTAGTTAACTGTAGAACTAATACAATTGAAATAATTCAAGAATACTTCACCTAGAGAATTACATGTAGGAATAAGTGGAGAAAATTAGCTGTACTTTGAAAACCTATTTTTCAGTCATACAGCAAATCGCTCATAGAGCTGTTCTACATTTAGAGTAAATTAGGAGAGATATAAAATCATGAATGGAACTGGCAGGTCTTTTCCAATATTAAGTTTCCTTTTTAGGTTTTCCTGTGATCACACATTATGCTCTTTTTTCCACTGAGAAAGCAGTTGCTTTTCTTTGAAGACACTCCTCCCAACACGAAATATCACCTCCTCCATAGACAACTTCTGGTGCCATTGGATGTCCAAATCCATACATGATCATACTTGTAAAACATTGTCATCTAACTAAAGATTTCAGAGGCTGACATGTTTGGCCTTATTTCCCTTTTAAATTTATCACAGGTCTGACTGATTAATTCAGAAGGGAAATAAGGTATAATTGCTTGGCAATTTCTTGTAGTTGCTAATTTCTTCGTGTGATGACATGTTCACTCCAAAACTTGTGTATCAAAATGTTTATTTATTCAACTTGGAAGGAAAATTAATAGAAAACCTATAAAAACTCTGGGTACATTTTATTTACCAGTGAAAGGCCAATGGGCAGAATCCTAATTATTTTAAATATTTTGTAAAATTTATAACCTTAGATCAGAACTTCATATCAGAAACTTGATATTAGCCCTTATACTTGTATTATCCCTTGAGGATGCTAACATTCTTTTAATCTGGGGAAACAAGGCAAGCGAGTTTCACCAGTCATGATATAGTATATATTTATACCTACCCAAACCCTGATTCAACAAAAGCTCTAATGGATAGATAGTCCTTTAAGTAAACACACAAACTTATTCCATTGTTAATTCTTACTCCTTATGGCAGAAAAATTTACAAATGTAATTTCATAAGAGTATGAACTGCCTTTCATATAAGTTAGCAGTAAAACATTGTTTATCATTTTCCATGTAAGAAAATTCTTCCTATAACCTTATATCTATCTACTCCCTGAAAGAGAAATTAAAACTTACTGCTTTGATACTGCCTCTGCTTAAATTTGCCTTCTATTCACAGGCAGGACTACCTGTATGTGACCTTACTTGTAGAAGAGATCATTGAAACAAAATTTTCTATTAGGTTCTTCTAGAGTCTGTGCTTACTAGCATTACATAATACCCTACATAACCTAATGAATTTTTGACTACAGCTTTTCTGTTTTCATCTTATATCAGCCGACTTTGAATTCCCCAAGGTGGCTTTGACCACTGATACCTCTCTATATCTCTCATACCTATCTATCATCTATCTATCTACCCATCTATCTATCTGTCTATCATCTATCCATCTCTAGACATTTTTTTAAATCTTGGTTTTCAGACTCTGATTAATATTTCCCTAGAGAAGCTTGAAACCAAATCTGTCCATCTCAAGGTAAAATATTACCTTACTCATGTGTATATTTGGCCAGTCTCATAGTGATTGTTCAGTATGTTAGAATAATAGAATAATGGAAACTGCTACCATGTATATCATGGTGTCTTGTTTATGGGATATGGATTTGTATATCTAGAGTCCAATTTATTCATCCATTATTACTCACTGTGCTTGTAAAAACAAATGCATCATTAAAAGTAATAAATTTGTGCCCAAGGAGTTTAGAATGGAGAAAAGATATATAAAATAATATTACAATGAGAAATGCTGCGCAGAAGTGCCTATGGACTACCTAGAAAAAAATTCCTGTATTGTCTGCTTAGGTGAGTCATTTTAAATGTGTTAAACTCTACACAAATTTATGGACATGTGGTAAAAATTTAATATTTATGACTACCAGAGTTGTAGAAAGTCTTAAAGGATAATATAATCCAAAAATAAGGGAAAGTAAAGGCATTGACACAATTTGTTTTGATTCTTTTTTAAGATTCGACATTTAGGACACTGTTGTGTGGAACTACTCCCCCTTCTTGGTCTCTGTGGTGATGTTTTATTTATCTGTCTACAATTTACCAATGTTTTTGTACATTCTTTATCTCTTTCACTGTTTACTGTAGTCCAAATACATGGAGCCACTTGTGTCTAACAAATTTTGCTTCGGCTTATTTTCTGGCAGTACGTTTACCTATAATCTCTAACTCAAAGGGTAATAAAAATTATACTACTTCATTTCCTGGAATTCCACAGCATTTGGAAAGGTTTATGTAACAGCAATTATAATGTAGCTCTTAATGTAATACTATTTTGCATCTTTTCATCTCTAAGACCCCATATAATGCCTGTCACATAAAAATTTTGTTGAAGGAATGACTGGACAAATTAATGAATCAACCAGCTTACCTTGCTTTATGACACATATGACCTCATGTGTGTAGGCTCTCTTAACCTTTGAATTTCAGGTGGGCATTAGCAGGCAAAGAGCGAGGTGGTGGGGGAGTGCCAAATATGATCAGGACGCTTATGTCACCTACGCTCTCCCCACCCTAGTTTCATTCTATCTGGATTTCTATGGTCTGAAGCTGTCCATTACCAAAGACCAAGTCTCTTTCCAGTGGCTGGAATGAACCAATTTGCTAATTGGCCTTAGCTAAAGGAAAAATAAACTTTCTTATATTTTTATGACAGAAGGTAGTATTATAAATTGAAGCAAAACTCCAACTGAAGTTAAACTCCCATACAGACTGAGAAATAGGATGTTATCTTCCTTGATGATTACATTTTAAAAGAATGGGTCTCAAGGCCTTCAGAAAGACAGTCCTGAGATATAAAACCAGTAAGAGACTTTTAAAATGATTTATACCACAAAGGGACAGAGAAAGAATTTGCAATTACAATTTTTCTAAAATGCTCTAATAAAGAAAGTATTTAATAGACTTCTGTGGTAAGGCCATCTGGATTCTGTAAAGGCCTATACAAGAGGGAGGTCTGTGACTTAGAGGCAGGGAGGAGCTTGTTTAAAGTTCAGTCAAACTGAGGAAAACTTTAAGCCATTTTATTTAGTATAATTTAGAAGGAAAGTACAAGAACCCCTTAGAGAGGATGGCTCATACAAATGTCATGTACAAGTAAGACTGAAGCATATAATGCGAGAACAAATATTTTGAGATCTAAGTCCATGTAGCTGTTAGAACACGTGGAGTTTTACAAGCACATGAAATTCTGATTTGGTTTACTAATGAAAAAGTAATTTAAAAACTAATGGAGGCAGAAATGTATGCTATAGAAGCAAAATCATAAAAAAGATAGTTACTGGGTCCAAGAATAGCATTTAATTAATAAAAGTGTAAATAATGCCAAAGTTGATGACTTAGAAACAATTTATAGATGTAGCAATTAGAGACCTATCCAAGGCCCTTAAGGCTAGTAGTAGAGAAAAAAATCAGATATAAAGAATTGAGGAAGTAGTAAATGAGAATTGAAAATATAATGGCAGGCCATTTCATAGAACTTAACAAGAAATTTAGAAGTAAAGAGAAGGAAAGGTGAAATACTGTCTTTCTTCAAAATGAACCAAGTGTTTAGAAATATTTCTGTATTTAGGTGTATTAGGATAGCTTCAATGACTTGGCTATTGGGAATTTTTCCTCTTTGTTTATAGTCTACTTGATTGATTAAAAATCTGCTTGGTTGGTAAAAGTGACCGTCTCATCAGGCATATACATACTTGATTCTTGGTCTGCTTCATTCCACTGGCTTCACTGGTTGTATTTTCAACATCTGTTCATATATCTCTGATTTCATTGAGAACTTCCCAGTCAACACTACAGTTCAACTTTATCCAGAGACAAAGATCATTCATATATTGTTCAAAGCTAAAGCACTGGTAAGCTTCAAGTCCACTGCAAGCAATCTGGAAATACCATTTTCCTGAAACTACAATCTTTGTGAGATTGAGGATTGACAGGTAAAAGGACCAAATTGGAGGCACAAAGAATGTATTGAGCAGTGGGACATAGCAAAGTTAGTGGCTTTGGCAATTCCTCAGAGTCAAACATGAAGTTACTATATGACTATGCAATTTCTCTCCTAAGTTTATATAAGCAAAATGAAAATATATGTTCGTACAAAAAGTTGTACATGAGCATTTATAGAAGCATTATTAGTAATAGCCCTGAGGCAAAAACAAACTAAATGTGTATCAAGTGAAGAATAGAAAAGATTATTATGCCACAATGAAAAAAAATTAAGTCCTGATACATGACACAACGTGGATGAAGCTTGAAAACACTATGCTGAATGAAAGAAGTCAGACACAAAAGTCACATATTGTATGATTGCATTTATAGGAAATGTCTAGAATAAGCAAATCTACAGAAAGAGAAAGTAGATTAGTGGCTGACTAGGACTGATGGTATTGCTAAATGGACAAGAATGGGGTATCATTACTGATAGATACAGTATTTTATGTAGGATGAAAAGAATATTTTAAACTTAGATCATGGTGATGATTGCCCCAGTCTCAGAATGTAGAAAAACCATTAAATATGCACTTTCAATGGAAAAAAAAAGAAAGTAGAACAGAGACTCACAGAGGAAGGAAGGGAATCAAAGCAGTTAGGTATATAAGGAAATGGTCTATGAGAGACTGCGGGGGGATGCCTCAGGTATTTCAGTACCTTTGACATGCCACTGCTGTCCTGAGAACTTCAAGGAAAATGTGTAAATAAGAAATGTGTTTGTCATAGAGAGTCACTAAAATAAACTATTATATTTTGTTTTTAGGATATATTCTTTATTTACTGTAGATCTATGTTAGAGAAACAACATTATAGTACACTTGTTTAAAAATTATTATTTTAAGTGCTTTATCTCAGAAAGATATTTTTTCTAGTTTTGCATATTAATTTGGAGTTCATTTTTCAAAGAATGATCATGCTATATAATAATGTATATAATTTTCCTTTATTTCCAATCCCTTTCAGTATGTAAATATGTTGATTTGGTTATGTTGGTCTATTATACTGTACTAAAATTGATTAGAATATAATAATATAACTGCAAGCAATAAAATTGAACTTTTAGTCACCAAGAAAAGTTAACATAATCTTTATTTATATATAATGTATTATACTTTAAATTTATATATGATAGGTCTAGCATACATAGATTTTAAAATATAATAAGAAAACAGAGAATTTCAATATTTTTAAAGATTTCTTAAAGATATAATTGATATACAACCCTACACAAATTTATCCAATTTTACTTGATTTTGATCAAATTTGATTCCTATTAAACAGTTTAATGGAATATTAAATCTTGCATTTCTTTTAAAAATAATGCATTTAAAAAAAATGCATTCTAATTTAATTGATTAATATAGAGCTTTAATATGACTGTTCTCCCAAAATAAATTTCTCTCTAATCGCTATTCATTAATCAAACTTTCAATATTAGTAATATATTGGTCCAAATGTCTCATGTTGAGCTATTATTATAGCTGTGCTGTCTTTTCTCTTATCAAAATGCAAATTGCTTTTTCTGACCAAAAGTACAGCAGGAGCAAAGCCTGGCTCCTTTTTACATGAAACCACCAACAGATTTGTTAACAGCTGCTCTTGGGGTCTGTGCACGTAATGGAAACTTCAGAACCTTGCAGGACTCACAGTTTCTCTATCTGCAGCACAGAAATTGTTTAACAGTAGGTGACACTTTTGGCAGTGTATAATTAAAGGGCTTGTTTTAGAAAAATTACACACTGTGAAACACATAATAAAAGGAGGGGCAATAACATGCATGAGTGTACAATTTAGATTGTGGCAGAAAATGAGCACAGCTGGGAGTTTGACAATTTTAGCTGTGTTTCCTGAGGTCAGCTTTAGAAAAACAAATCACAGTATGTTTCAACATTATTCAGGTGATGAATGAATCAATAATGTAATTAAAAATATCTTTCCTTCATTGTTCTGCTAATTACTCTGCTAAAATCTTCTACTGAGGATGATTATAAACAGGTTCAGAACACGACAAGCCAGAGGTCATCATTTACTTTGGATGCCAGCCTCACCTTTTTAAGCTATTGATATTTATTATATAGGGGAATAAAATAAGGAGAATTTAAGTGAATCTTAGTGGCATTATTCTGAATACAAATGCTTTAGTTCAGATTCAATGGATATAGTAGATCTTTAAAACAGGACAGATTTGGATCAATGGAGTTAGCATAGTGGGTCATATTTCTTTTAAAACCTACTTGTTAAGTGTTCATCACCATTTGCTACTAAAGGCAAAGAAAATTCTCTAGTTTAGAAACTTGATTTAAAAAATAAATTAGAAACTAAAGAGGATAAATGTGATATGCTCCATTCCTAAGAGTAGTCCATCTTATTGCTCATTCATAATTTAACATGATTAAATGTTTCACAGTCATTGCTTTCACCATGGAAAACAACCTCCTGCTGAATGTCTGTCACCATTTACTACCTTTGCTTATCTGTGAAATGTACATAAATAAAATCATACTGTATGTACACATTTTGATCTACCATTTTTGCTTAACATTACATTAGTGAGATTTATTAATGTTGTTATATGTAATTGTAGCTCATTCATTTTCGTTGATATAAAGAATCCCCTTATATGAATATACCATTCTATATCTGGTTAATATTGATGAACATTTTAGCTACTTTAATTAGTGCTTATATAAATATTTTTACATGTATTGTGATGAACTATGTAAGCATCTTGTTAAGCATATACATAGGTATAGAATGGCTTTATAAAATATATGAAGATTTAGCTTCAATAAATATTGGCAAACAGTTTTAAGGGAACGTACCAATTTACACTCCCACCATCTGTGTATATGAGAGTTCCATAGCCTCACTACCACTTAGAAATGTCAGTGTTTTGCTATATTTTAGTCATTCTAGTGAGTATAGAGGGGTATTTTATTGTTTTATTTTTTCTGATAATAAATGAGTAAGAAGCACTTGAATGGCCTTTATTTGAAGTACTTACACAAATTTTTGGCCTATTTTTTATTGGATTATCTACCTAGATATTGTTGATCTGAAATACTTCATTTTGTATTCTCAGTATTTGTCATAAATGCTTATATGTGTGTGCATAAAAACTCATACATTTACATATAATCTTTATGGCTTGCATTTTCAAATTTTATTAGTGTCTTTTGAACAATAGAATTTCTCAGTTTTAATAAAATCGAATTTGTTAAATTTTCCTTTTTTTGGTCATGTCAAAATCAGGTGATTTCATATGTGTGGGTGTATCCCAACTTTATATTCTGTTCCATTGACCAGTTTATATATGTGACAAATGCCTCACTGTTTACTCACAGTGGAATTTGATGGAAGTAGAATATCTGGTGCTATACGTTCTTTAATATCATAATTGTATTGGATACTATTGATCATTTGTATTTTCATGTATATTATAGAATCAGTGTGTCAGCTTTTATAAAACAATCTACTGGAAGTTACATTAAATCTGTAGATTAATTTGCCAAAAATTAAAATCTGTATGATATTTTCTTCAAATCCATAAATATAGTATAATCGTAATTACTCTACTTTCTCCCAAACATATATTGTAAGACTCTGTTTTCTTTTTTTTTTAAAGATATTACACAACTCTAGGTAGTTTTATTTCCAGATATTTTATGCCTTTAAACTTCTATAATTAGTATCATTTTTTAATTTTTATGTTCAATTTGTTGTGGGTATTTCTGATGTCTCCAATATGTGTTTTCTCTTTGCTCATTCATGTTAAAGTATTAGTTGATTTTATTTAAAATGCTCTACTTTATAATTTGTGGGTTTCTCCATTTTATATTTGCTTTCTACTTTGATTATTTACTCTTCTCTCTTATAGTTTTTAACTTTTACATTTATTATGTTTGATTTATCTTGTTTCTAACTTCTTGTAATGAATACTTCAGTAAATTAGTAGTTTTTAAGCTTTCTTTTATATTCATTTATTTCTATAATGTTTCCTTTCCAAATTGATATACTAATCTTATACTTCTATGCTTTGGAATAAAAAAGAAATGGACTTTTTTGTTGTTGTTGATGAGACTTTGTACACATGCTACTCAATCACAATACATTTGTATTTTATATAAGAGGCTCTTAAAAGATTTTGATAGGCCAAAGTAAAAATATGACAGGTGCAAATCACTTTTAGAGTATGTGATAGTACTTAAATTTGGGTTAATACAACACAATACTCAGATGAGAAAAACTTACAAAATTATGTACTTTATCATCTTAATAGATTCACTCAACCCTGTGGAGAAAAAATAAGGATCTAAATATACTATTTATATATAATATTTATGCATGTGCAATTATTTATTGAAAATATCATTTATGCATTATATGTATTTATAATTTTAATTTTTTAATGATTGATTTTAATAAAAATAAATTAGCATTATTAGACAAGTGGTTTAAGTGTTAAGATTAATAATAAATTTTAATTATTAGAAGTGGCTTAAATAAATAATTAACAGTTGTTGAACTATTAATCTAGCATGAAAACTCTGCATTAAACATTTTGCACATGAAATCTTATTTAATTCTTCTAAGTCTCCTATGGCAAAAGTACTCTATCATTTCCTTGGAGAAAATTGATTTTCTGATAAGCTACAGGACTCTCCCAAAATAATAGCAAATAAATGAAGCAGTTGGAAATTTAATCCAGTTCTGTCTGTATTGGGAACACAAGCTCTACCAACTCTGCTAAATCTTTGTTAAAAAGATAGACACTGTTTATTCTTATTAGAATACACACATTTACTTTACAATCTCTATCATCCTCTTTGTAGAATTCTTATCAGTTTGTAGACAGTATATAATGTTTCCAAATATAGAATCTGAATTTTTTTTTAATTAGAGGGAAGTCTGAGCTAAGAGGCTGTAATTATTAGATCAAAACCTCAGATATATGTTACATTTTATGAGATTATCCATGAGTTAAGAGCTGAATCTGAATCTTGATCTTCTAGGTTTTGTGTCCATATTAAAGGGTTAGGCTCTAAGTTCATACACCATGAAGATTGTTTTTATCTTTGCTTAAATTATGGGCTTTTATTTGTTTTCCTTCAGGTAAAAAGGCAGGCTTAACCGTATTTTAGGAATAGAATATATGGAACAGTTATGTAATGGAAATTCTCTTTATTATCCTTGTAATTCTTTTTTCTTTTTCCAGTTAGCTGCCCCAGAATCAAATGCTATTCTTTCCTTACTACTAAATAACACTCATACTTTTTGTTATCAAGTGTATTGCTTTCAATCTAATTAATAATTAAAGAGGGACTTTCAATTTAATCAATACTTTGAAGTCATTGGTATTGGTATTAAATAGATACCAAATCACTTTCTGCCAATACACTAGAACATCTGGACTACTATGTTCACCATGCTGGACAGCACATCGGAAAGAGGGATTTTGTGTGTGGCCTCCAAGAACTACGACAGGGTAGTAGGGGATGGGACATCCTCATATGTCCATTTCACCTAAGTAAATACGAAAGTGTTTAATTGACTGTATTTATTAGCTCTTAAAAATTATTGGGGATATTAGAGTTTTCAGATACATTTTTTTCCATAAGAAATTAATTACTTTGTATGATTAATCACATTTTTTATACTATAGATTCCTCACTTTCCATTGGTATAATTTTTTCATCCTTGACATTTTTTTTTTTTAACAGAGGTTTGGGGATAAAATGAGTTGGGGAAAGATATAAGTGTTTTGAGTTGAAACCGAATCTTTTGTCAGAACTTCTTTCAAGATTTGTGTGGGCTGGTTTCCCTAGAGAAACAGACTGAAAATCAGGTTTGCAATCAGGAGGGTTTAAGGTGGTATTTTGGTAAATAAACACCCATGTGAGGAAAGGGGAGCAGGACTGGACAGTAGCAACAGAGGCTTTGATTTCTCAGGGAGCTGTGGTGCCCTTCAGACTTGTCATTTTTAACCAGACCCTGAGCCTTTTGAAACCCTAATGAACAGTCTCAGGATGCTGGGTGTACTGGAGAGAGCACGTCACCACGGATGAGGCAGCTTCCTTTGGCTGCGGGAAACACCGGGAGAGACGGCCTGCTGTGTGAGTCGTCCTAAAAGGCTTCGGTTCCGAAGGAGGATCTAAATGGCGTGCCTCCGTGTCCACTGGATTCAAAGGGCATGTTTGGAATCAATACACCTTCGTATACCTAATATATAATGTGTGTTCGGCATGGGGCTTTCCATTTTTAAATTTCAAACTTCCTTCACACCTCTAAGTTTTAGTATTCATTATTCTCAAAATACATGAAAAGTATTCTCTTATTTCTCATATATTTATATATTTGTAATCAAATAGGAAGTTAGGAACATGTGAAGGAAAAGAGAGCACTGTATAAAAAGCAAGATCAAATATATTAAAAAATAATGTAAGTAGAATTTCAATTTTAAAACTTAAAAATCCTTTGAATATAACCTGATATAACAGTCATAAAAATAAATATCATGAAAGTTAAAATGAGCTTTCTCTCGTGTTTCTTGATTTTTGACTCATATTTCTATAAAAAAGGGATTTGATATACCTTTATCAACAATAATTATAATAAATAACATCTAAAATAAGCATTTTTTAACTTAATTTTTAACAAAGCCTTTAGGTAAACTATTATCATACCAGAAAATACTATTTAAAAAGCATGTATTCATTTTCTTACCTATGGAACAAGTTTAAATCCACGATGTACTCAGAGAGAATTTTAAATAAATACTACTCAGAGCAATGACTCTCAGAAAATACTCAGAAATGGCCTTCAACAACTACTAGCAGTTATTGAATGCTGTGTCCCAGGAACTGTGTTGTGTACTTAATATAGCTTATTTAATTTTCTTCAGGATGAGGAAGTAGCTCTATTAAAGCTGTTTTCCAGATGAGAAGTTAGTATGTAGAGACATCAAGAACTAGATCTATCTTTGTTTGGCTCTAATACACAGACTTTTTCTACTGCTATAAGGCTGTGGAGTTCAGCAAAATCAGTAGTCACTCGGTTGGAAGTAGAACACTAAGCAATATGAATAACATAAGCAGCCAAAGTTTTTGAAACAGCATTCACATGCCATTTCTACACATTTCTAGAATGAATGATGGAAAAAATATAGACCTAGTGATAATTGTTCTAAAGTTTATGTAGAATATAATAACTATCATACAGTCCCACAAAAAGAGGAGAAATTGTGGTTCCTTTCCAAAATCTCCCAAATAAATGTGGGAATAATGGTTCTAAAAAATATGTATGTATGTATGTATGTATGAATTTTTTAAATACATGAGGGCTGCCCAGAAAAAAAAAAATCCAGCCATAAATGCCTCTATTTTTCATATTACATGGTTGGATACTTTCTGTGTGTGCATGTGTGTGCGTATATGTATATGTGTGTATATATATGCATAATACATATATACAAATATATATTACACTACAGGATCTTAATATAATAATATGCATTGCAAACATTGCAACAGGAGAATCCAGTATGAATCATAACTCCAAATGTTTTTGGCCAAATAATTCATTTATTTATTTTTTAAATTGGCCATTTTCTTAGGACTTATTTTTTCAGGATATATTTCAGATGGTTCTGTGTATTTATGTTACATATAAATACCCATTCTAGATCAAGGACACTAAAGCCATGGTTACAAAGTGATTATATTATTAGTTTGCACTACTTAAATAAATAACAAGATCAAACAAAAATATACAACAAAATTAAGAAGTTTGGTTAAATTTAATTCTGGAAACCTCCTTAATATATAGCCAATTCAGTGATCATAATCACACATCCTCAATTTTTTTATCTCAACCTATCCAACAACTGAAACATTCTTTACTAAAATAATCTACAGATATTGTCAAGCTGGTACTCGAGATGCATCAGGATAGGGCTGCTGGGCATTTGAGGGACAGAAGAAGGGACCAAAGTGTTAAGTTCAGCCTCATAAAAATGAGCAGAAGTTCCCTAAGATAAGGGAAATGAGTGAGTGGGCAGCAATAACAGGAAAAGGAAGATGTTGCAGGCTCATTTTATGCAACTAGGCAAACGAGGGGCATGTTTAAGAAGTCAGTTGAACTAGTAGTCGTTGGCACAATTGTAGTATGGATAACCACATTACCAGTACTCAGATAAAAAATCTGATTAAAAAAGAACCAGAAAAAGGAGTGTAACCCAGGCAAAGTACAGGCTATTTGAGGTCAGGGCCCAGGCACAGGGCACTAGAAACATCTTGATACCAACTCAATAACTCTGAAGTGGTTGGTCCCTGAATTTCTTTCTGTCCAGAATCAGTACTTCTGAAGTGCTACCCAATGAGAGAATATTAAGCACAAAAACCTCAGGGTGTGAGATAGGGGGATAAAAGCCAATGGTTGCAATAGCTTTCTTTACCTGAAGGATATCTTAAAACACAGGAAGAATGATGTTGGAAATAAAGGACAATGAGGAAGAGAGGAACTCATGTTATTGAAAACAATATAGTTAAACTGTTTCTGAATATGAGTACACATAGATTTATTCTTTATCCTTTTCTATTAATTCCTGGCAATGTATCTCAAATTATTTCATATTTTCCCAGTTCTAAAAAGAACCATTGTTAAATATACATGAACAAAATTTCACTATAAGAATGTATCATTTCTAAATGATACATAATCATAAGCTGGGAAAGTAAATATACTAAATATTTACCCATTATTTTAATTACTTTGCACCTCAAATAATGGCAAAAGTTACATTAACTAATAGAAATAGACACTCTCTGAAAAATATGTGATGTTCTTATGAGCAAATATATTTTTTTACTATTAGAAGCAGAAGCAGAACTTTTCAATTTAAGTATCCTCATTAGGAGTTTTTTCTCTTGACACAGATTTTTGAGTTTCAGCATATGGTCAATGTCATGTTACATATGTCTAAAACCCAAAAACATGTAGGATTTGTTTTTATAGAACAATATTTTAATTAAAACTTTGTAAATGTTATGATTACTAGGTATGTACAGAGATTAAGAAAAGCATCATTCCTTAAACATCCCTGGGGAACAAACCTATTCCAGTTAATTATACATCTGATTGCCATTTTTAGCCTAATACTCTGCTTATTGAGTGGTTTTCTTCATCATTTAAAAAAAATAATATTTTTATCTTTATATTGAAATAAACTGATTACAGCCAATTGGTAAATCACAATACTACTTCAAATGATGCAATATTACCATACAATATGAGATTAAATTTAAGATAAGTTAATATTAAAATACCTAAAGGTGATACTTCATTATTTTTAGAATATTACTAAAATTCCTCTTTTAGCCTTTTTAGGCTTCTATGTGTTAACTTCTCATTTTCAGAAAATATTACAAATGATATTCAACACTAATTATTTTAATTATTCAAATATACAGTTTAAATAAACACCCAATTTGGAGATTTAAAAAAATTGTAAACTGGTCATTATATATTTTTAAAACTAGGTTCTTATTATTTCATTCCAACTTCTCAAATCCCAATATATTAGGTTTATTTCTTAGTGATCTGAGGACTCTTTTAGGCATTAAGTAGTCATACACATTTTTAGACCTTAAATTGAAAAAGCTTATTAAGGTAACTTCATAAATTCAACATTTTGAGTTTTTCTTAAGTGCTTTCAGCTTTGTTTCTATTATTTTCTGATGTTAGATAATTTGAAATTTTTATTTGAATAAAAATCAAATGTAAAATTTGAATTTCAGGTTGCAAATTTCTTTCACTATTCCTCCCCCCCACTTAAATTCTTGCTATACTTTTCTGTTTCTTCAGTGACATCCATCAGCCATCTTTACCAAATCTGATTTTATTGAATACTCTTCTCTATTCATTATCTTTTTAATTTTTCTCTTTCACACTTACTACATGTGAATTACTCACCTCTATAATAATTAAATTTGAAGTAATGAAATTTCATACATGGCCTTTATTTTTCATTGTAAATAAAACAATGTATTTGTGCATGTATAATGCTTTTAAATGAAAATCTGTTTTATTTTTTCTTCTCTGAAATGGACAAGGAGATGCTAAAACTCATATGGAAATGCACAGAACCAAGAATAACCAAGATGATCTTGGAAAACAAAACAAAACAGAACAATCAATACCAGATAATCAATACAAATACTATTAGCACTATTGTAGACAAAATGACCAAAGAAACAGAAGCATGAGTCTAAAAAAAAAAAAAACCAACCCATATATATGATCATCTCATTTATGATTGAGAGATAATGCAGTCTGATAGAGTAAAGATTTTTTTCAATAAAATGTGCTGAATCATTTGTATAAACAAATAGGAAAAAATATATATTGAGTTTTACTTCACATGATACACAAATTTAATTTCAGATAGATTGACAATCTAAATGGGAAAATAAAATAATACACCTTATAGAAGAAAATAGAAATCTACATTAATTTGGAATAGACTGAGACAAAAATATTAATTGTTGAAGGAATAATTGGTAATTGTGTCATATTAAAGTTTAAAGTTTCTGTTTAACAAAACAATCTTAAAAGAATGACAAACCATCTCATTTAATTGGATAAGATATTTACATTCAGATATTCAACAAGTAATGCGTGTCCAAATGTGTAAGGAACTAGAAATCATTATAGAACACATACATACATGCACAGATAATCTGTAATAATGAAACCTAGCAAGGCCAATGGGTGGTAGAGAAGCCAGCATCAGAGGGAACAAAACTTTGCTACATCGGAGATGCTGCACATATATAAAAAAAATCATGTAAGAACCAAGAACATCTACTCAGAATTGATTTATTATTACATAATGCTCATAGCAACATGGCACAAATTGTAATCAAGGGCATGCTTGCTAGTGATGAATTCCAGGTGTGGCTTTTGTGGTATTCTCAGTCCCACAACCCTGTGAAAATAGTGCTTGGACATTTAGTGAAGTTTAATTTGTTTGCAGGGAAGACAAGAGAAGTAGCTCTTGATAGAGATGCTTCAGCAGCCTCAAAATTCTCATTATTTTATTTTTCATATACCCATTTCTTAAAAAAAAATAAAGATCCTTGATATTGTATAATATCAGTGTGCCACAGCTGAAAGGAAACATGTTTACAGGACCTGAACAGACACATCAGAGAAAAGAATTAGATGTATGAGAAGATTCTCAATGTTAGTTGTCAAAGAAATTCAAATTAACAACACAATGCAATATTGCTACTATACACATTAGAAATGCTACAATTTTAAAAAACACAATAATACAAAGTATTGGCAGGAATGTAACACACTCTCGTGTGTTACTGATGGGAGTGAAATGTGATAAAATCACTTTGAAAAAAATCACATGGCTGCATCTATGAAAGCTGAGTGTACCCATCACCTATATTCTAACAACTCTACTTCTAGATACAAACTCAACAGCATGTGCATTTAAAGTTCCCAAAAGATAGGATTCAAAGTGACCACTTCATCATTACCTGCAATAGCCAAACACTAGAACCAACCCAAATATTCATCAACGGGTGAATGAAAAGTAAATATTGGCATATTCATATAGTAAAACAATTGCATAATTTCATTTTAAATATGCAAAACTAACGTGCTTTTAGAAGTCAAGATAGTGGTTACACTCAAATTGTAGATGGTGACTAGTGACAGGAAAAGGGCTTGCAGGGGCCCTCTGAGTTCCTACTAGTGCATTTCTTGATCAGGGTGTTAATTATAGACATATATTTTATCAAAATTCATCAAACTGTACAATAAAACAAAAATCAAAGATATTATTTTTACTTTATAATGTGTTCTAGTAAACTTTCCAAGACCCAACTTTGATTTCAAAAAACAATATAATTCACACCCATTTTTTTTATTTTCCAAAATATAAATAGTTTAGATTAATTAAGGAGTTTTCGAATTTAGCTTGGTTTTTAAATTCATCTTTCATTAAATTTTAAAAAATTACAAATATCTTCTATAAATCATGAAGCAAGAGTCAAAACTTCTCACAAATTTTTAAATTAAAAGTTAAAACTGTTCATTCAACATTTTCAAAATTTGCTAACCTTTTTCCATTCATTATGAAAGCAATATCCAGTGTCTTAAGTTATCAGAGCAAACGTAGAGGCAAGAAGAGAAATGCTTGTAAGTTTTTACCTTCCCTTTTTTTAAATGGAAGTTTTTACCCCTTCTCCACATCTTGTCAAGATAAGGAAACTGAAGCAGAAGTCACTTATTCAAATTAAATTCTTTAGTAAATGATAAAACTACAACTTGAACTTAGTTTTATTTTATACCATATAAACAGAGTAGGTCTTCTTAACTACAATTAACATGATCTTAATATAACCTGTTTCCTTAACTACATATGTAGTTTGAATATATCAAAATAAAACATAATTACAATTGGATCACATTATATATTATGTTCTTCAAACTCTGATTCGTTGTCACTGCAGCAACATAGAAACAAATATAAACATTCTCAATTATTCTAGTCCATACAAATGTTAGGCTACACATTGATTCAGTAAAGATGTGAAGATGGTACAAAATATATAAAACCTAAAAGGAAAAGAAAAAGATTTTAAAGTAAACTTGACTATAAGTTCATTGACAACTAAGAAATAGAATAAAAACATAAATAGTTTATTGGAATCATTCTTCCAGAGATTGGAAAAGACACATTATGTGTCTATATACATTATTTATCTGGTGTATTATACAAGATTTGTAAGTTATGTAAAGAAAGAAAAAAACTTTGCCTAAAATAAAATAGAACAGATTGTGTGTGATATTTGTACTTATGTTTGTATTTACTAGGAGATTACCTGAAATACCAATCTTATTTTGTTCAATGAATATACATTCAGTGTATTTGATAGAGACTGAAGCTAGTGACTATGGGAACAATGATAGTTTCAATGACATTGGGAAATTTGGTTATGATAGATATTAGAGGTTTATGCAAGTTTTATGGAGTACTTACTGTAGAAAACACTTTAAAGGTTTTCTTTGCTGTTAACACATAGTTAAGAATTCAAGCCAAGTGCCCTTGGGTACATAGCATATGTTGTAAATGGCTTTTGGCTGACTTTGTTGAACAAGTTTATAAAGTTGTTGCAGTATATATCTTTGCCAAAAGAGAAAATAAATAATGCTTCTGTAGTGTTATTTTGAGGACATCATTTTCAAGTTAGTACCATTCCTAATGGATAACCTTTTGCAATGCAAGAGTGGCAACATTGAGATAGGGCTAAAAATATCAAATGAAAAGAAAGAATAAAGATGATTTAGTGAAGCATTTGAAAACATGAAAAATGTGTTTTTGGAAATAGTTTTATAAAAGTTTAACCTCTAGGGAAATGACCAGATGGTAAGAAGATGAAGAGATATAATTAACAAATGTCAAATTATTATGTGATATAGAGGTTAAATGCTATTTGCATAAATCAAGAATATATCACATTCTAACTCAAACCAAAATTCAAAATGAAGTTATGCAAATCAAAGCTAGATGCTCATTATAAATACATTTAAAAGAGTAAAAAAGGCCAAGTCTTTTTTTTTTTTAATTTTTCTGTTGGCTATCACAAAAAATCTTTTTTGAACCCTGTTCTCCATAAATAAATATAGATGAGTAGTATATTGCATAGGTAGGTACAATGGATTTAAGTTGAAACTAGAAGCTAAGTCAAGTGATTCATATTTCAAAAACAACATAAAATGGGGTAGAAATATGTTTACTATTTATATATAGGAGCTGGATATAGAGAAGTAACTATAAAATCAATTATGACAATATGCATATGAAAATGTTTTCAGTAAAGTGTTAAAGATAGAAGTAGTAGGATAAGAACCAAATAACTCAATCTTGGGAAGCCATATTCCCTAAGTGTTGAGAAGCACAACTTTATTGAGTAATAATAATTCACTTACAATAAAATTTCTAGATTTCAGTGATCTCCAATCAAAATGTGGAACATTTCTGTCCTTATAGTTGATGTCCCCACCTTCACTTCCATCACAGGCTATCATTAATCTGATTTATGAGGGCAGACTAATAAATTTGCCTCCACTTAAACCAAAAATGAATGGGAAAGGATGCTTTAATTTATATGTGTGTGTGTGTGTGTGTGTACCTAAATCATTTATTTTCAAAGCTGCATAACTACTCTTTTACAAAATCACCACACACTTCGATACACTTTCATGATCTTGATGAAGCCGATCACTTGTGTCATAGGCCTTCCACCCAAATCTGCTTGCTTTACTTCCCGATCTTTGAGCCGCCTTACCCAGTGTCTTACTGTACTCAAAGTAACACACTGAGCACCGTAAACGGCTTGCACTTGTCTGTGAATTTCAATTGGAGGAACTTTTTCTGCTGTTAAGAATTCAATAACAGCACACTGTATGACCTGAAATCTGAACACTCTTCCATTTCGAGGTGCACTGGGTGAATAATGTAAGCATCTGTGTGTGCAAGCTCAAGAATGATGAAGAGGAGATACCATGTGACTACACAGAACTGATTATATCCAGATATGTCTAATGTAACAAAAAATATTACAGTGGAGGCAAAATTTTCAGCCTACCCTTGTACATCACCAAAGCTTTCTTTTGCCTGTTCAAGGATTTCACATAAATGGAACCATATGGTGCATATTGCGTGTGTGTGTGTGTGTGTGTGTGTGTGTGTGTGTGTGGGTGTGTGTGCGTGCGTGTGTTTGTGTGTGTGTGTGCGTGTGTGTGTGTGTGTGTGTGCGCGCGTGTGTGTGTGTGCGCGCGTGTGTGTGTGTGTGTGTGTGCGCGTGTGTGTGTGGCTAGCTTCTTTTACTCAAAATAATGCTGGAGAAATTTACCCATGTTGCTACAATATCAAAAGTTTGTTTATCTTTATTTCTGAATTGATTCCTACTCTATAAATCTACCACATTTTAAAAAAATCCATTCTCTTGTCAAGGGATATTCTGTTGTTTCCAGTTTTTTACTATGATGCATAAAACTGCCATGAACAATCACATAGAAGTCCTATCTACAAACATATGTTTTCATTTTCTTGGGTAAATACATAGGAATAAAATTACTGGGTTACCTACCTAGTATTTACTCATGAGAAGTAAAAACATATGTCCACAAAAACAAAAATAAACAAACAAAATAACATACACACACACAAACAAGAAAAAAACCTTTATGCTAATGTTACTAGCAGCTATTTCATTTATTTATTTATTTGTTTGTTTGTTTGCTTGTTTATATTATAAGAATCTTCTTTGGGTTAGAGGATGGGACAGAATATTAATGGATAATGCAGATATTTGCTTTCCTTGTTAAAGTGACTATTGATTTCATGGTCAAACATACTGTGAACTAGTGAATTCTGGGGAGAATGAGACTGTTATGATAGAGACAGGGATTTCAACCTGTCTCTGGAGGTTGAAAATATTAACCTAGGCTCTGAGACACAAAAACCTGTTGTGCACATGAAGTGGAAGTGGTGGGAAAAACTGTAAGCTATTATTATTATATTGATGTAGAGGTAGACTAGGCACAAACAGCAGCATAATCAGCCTGTACTCTTCAAAAAGCAGCAGTGGCAATGACAGCAGCAGTTCAGGTATCAGCTTGGAGTCTGGAGGCAAAAGTGAAGACCTGGGTAGTGCTGCTGATCAGCTGAGGATAGATCTGCCCAGTACAGTGGTCGTGCCATGAAAATCAGCATTGGCACAAACAACAAAAAGGGCTAGAACATAGGAATCTATTCAGAACACTGCACCGTCAGAAGGTCCTAAAAATAGTTTTTAGTAAAAATTTAATCAGGGAATTCATACCTGGCAAGTAGACCTGGAGGCTTATAACCCAATAATGTGGATATCAAAATTATGTATGTTCTCATTTTGATATCAGTAATTCATGACAACAGTGAAAATGGGTTTTGTTTTTGTTAATTTAAGTAATTCATATAGTCAGGGCTTATAATATGTGACTTTACAGACATTAACGTAAAAGTAATCAAACCACAACATATTTTTGTTGAATAAATCTACTAAGGCCATTTAGCTTTAGAAACTCTCAGAAAATTAGTAGTAAAATTCTATTGGAATATTTCTACAGTGCCGGCTTGGATAATTTATATGACCCACTAGTTTCAAAGATTATTTCCTTTTCTCTATTTACTGCATTACACTGATAAAAATAGTGAGATTGTTCACTGGTTGCTGGGATTAATGTTTCTTCTGGAACGGTCCAGAATTTTTCTATTTTTTGTTCCACTTTTCTCAGTTAAAGATCCCATGTATAATGATTACTTATTACTTGAGTAGAATTAAAGTCAAAGTATTCTAAGACAGACTTTACAGTTGTAAATTTTGGGTAGGTCTTAACCATGCTATTACACCCACAAGGTAACTGAGAATAAGAAAGCCATTCCCAGGAGTATCTAAACTGGCATGTTAAATTATAGGTGTAGAATGTAAGAACATGGTTTCATCCCATTTTTTTTAAAACAGGTATAATTTAATTTTAATTTTAGCTTGTCCCTTGTCATATAAAGATCACCAGGCCTTAAAATGGTAGTGTCTCCACTGTAATTTTAATTGGTACATTTGAAATAACAAAACTATAACAAAGAGCATCCTTTTAAATGCCTCCTTAGAGAGGTCGCCAGTGGCCATTCAGGCTTGCCTCCCACTCTCATCAAGAGATTGTGAATAACTAGAAACGATCTGCTAATATGTGGCTGTTGTAACAATTTGTAGAAACAGGTATTTTTGTGTCTTTGGTTTGAGAACCAGCCAGAAATCTTTACTCAAAACAAGACATCACCTCTCCCACTGCCGCCTGCCAGGTGCAATTGTCTGCAGCTTTATCAAGGTCCCTCTGTGTTACATTTGAAATATGCTTAAAACTTCCTCTCTTATCTATGTATGTTCCTCTTTCAGTCATGTTATATAAGTTTCTTTAATATCAATCTTTTACATGGTAATAAGAAAATAAATTATTTTGTTGTGATCTTCTTTAACTTCTTAAATAGGTATAACAAAATCTTCCATATTTAATACTAATTATTAGGTACCTGGCATTCGAAGTCAGGAAGTTTTGTTTTATATCCCGGTTTCTATTGAAAGTACATGCCACATTAATCCTATGGTTCTGATTCATTAATTATATTACTTAAATGATGCTCATTGCTTTTGTCCTGACTTCAGTTTTATAAAAGGATTTGAAGTTTCTAATACATTGGAGTTGAAGGAGAAAACTATCTCACAGTTCCATATATTAGATGTAGATCACACCCAGCTTTTCTTGGGCATCTGGAGACTGAGAAAGCATTTAATATTAATGTCAGAAATATAGTCATGTCCTTGGAGAAGAGGTGAACATTAGAGATACATGTGACTCTCAGGATTTTCCTACACAGGCCAGCTATGACGTTTGTATAGCTTTCTTTCCAAACTAAAGAAAATTAGCTGAAATACTTTAGATTACTTTAGTTATGCCACCAGTAATATCACCTTGGCAAGAATGAACACGACCAGGCGTCTTACTAACAATAATTTTTTTCACATTGGAAAGAAAATTATTATAAACTTTATCTAATGTTCTTTTGAAAACTTGAGGAAAAGAAAAAAGTCTCCTTAACTTTAGAGTGGCATGAAATACTTTTCTTTGTCCCACTCAAACTTCCCTGTTCCAGCCCTGTACATCTCATACCCTCTCAGTTCAAACATCATTTCTCTGAAGATCTCTTTATACAAGTCTCTTTCCTTCTTTTTTTTTTCTCTTATAATTTCCTAGGCAGTGGTCTACCACAGAACTTCTCACATTGTGTGATAACTGTTTCTTGAGCTTTTCTCTCTTAGCAAGTTCAAAGAGTCTTTGATGCAAAGCTGGATCTTATTTGCATATTGATATCCACTAGCTCAAATACTCCTGACACACAGTAAATAATCAGTAATTACTTGTTGAAAACAGAATTATTCTACCTGGGCTGCATAGGCTATGGAAATAAAAATAGGAAAAAAAATTTTTTTAAAAAGGGATTTTTCAGGGCTAGTAGATCCAATTTGTATTATTACACCAATCTTAGTTCAACCTGAAGAACTCTCTGGTGTTAGTATAATTGAAAATATCATCAAGGTATGAGCTCTTAATTTAGTACTGGATAGGAAGGGGAACTATCATCTGATCTGTGATTAAGAAACATATTTAGACACATTGAGAAGGAAACAGAGAAGTGTTGAGATTAGACCTTTACAATGGTGTTAACTATCACAAATCCACATACAAAGAATTAGTGACATTTGATGCTCTTCCTTTTTCTGATAACAACGATAGAAGCTTGATGATACTTTGAAAATATTTGTTTCTTTAGGAACCCGAGGACATGCCCTTGACTTTTTACTTATTTTAATGGACTCTCAAATGTGAATCACTATGTAATATAAAAAAAATTTATATTTAAAAAATGCCATCTAAATATAAGGTTTAAAATTAAACTAGAATATTTTACAAATACAAGAGAAGAAATAATATTGAATGCAACCAATATATTTAAACTTTTTGGGTTTTTCCCCAGAAAGCAGTAAACCTTTTTATAGTTGAAAATTTACTTGAAGTTTTTTTAGCATAATTGTTTCAACTGTTATAAAACAAAACAAAACAAAATGCATGATTTCCAGAACCTCTGGACATAAGAAAACTTTTGTGGTTCAATGTTGACTTGTTTATAAAATATTTACAAAAAAAAGATATATGTTTGAATGTAGCTGAGAAATTAACCACTAGCTCAGACTATAGCTTGAAAAATATAAACCCTCTCCAAAATTACCAAGGAAACAATCAAAACAGTTGAAAATAGGTAAGTCTACATATTTTTCAAACAATCTATAAAAGGAAGAATTTAATAGAAAATTTAAAAACACATTTTTTCCAAAATCATCATATTTCCATTTGTTTTTTAATAAGTATTAATTTTTTGGCATATAATGCAAAGATAATTAGAACAAATGGGATATTTAAATAAACAGATACATTTTCCTCTTGTTGAAGAACTTAGGAAAATACCTGGAATAATTATGTAAGATTTGATTAAAACCAATCACCAAATGATTAAATAAGATTAGCCCCAAATTATTATCCTCTATTTCAAATACAAAGAACTTCCTTAAAAATGAAGGGACACTGATGATAAAAGAATTGCATTATGCTGTGTCCAATATAGAATAGCCAGCTGCATAAGGTGATGCAGAGTCCTTTGTGTTGAATGAGTTAGCCTCGATCTGAAATCTGAAAGAAAGAAAAATCCCAATGGTATTAAAAGCATTCAGAGTACAGGCATGATATGTTACAAGGAATAACTTAGACCTAAGATCAAAGACGAAATACTGAAGAAAAACTAAGCACAGGGGAAATTTGCCTTACCAAAACTGGCATATCACTGCATTTCATGACTATGCCTGGAGACATAAAGGGAAGAGAAGATAAAAGCAAGAGCAGCAGTCCTGGTGACTGGAAAAGTTACAAACCCCTGAGACTTCCCTTTTCAAATCTGCACACATCATAAGGGGAAATCTAACTGCAATAGATTTCACAGACAGACTGAGTGGGGAAATTTTGGCATTTTGCTCTCTCAAGGTATTGGTACAGCAGGAAGGAGTGAGAAACACACATACATAGAGATAAATATATTATTAATAGCATACACTTATAGAAGTTGGGTAACTGCCAATATGTCATACTCTGGTTATCAATTATTTCTGCCTCCTGACCAACACAAAAGAACCTGAGTTTAGAATGTGATTCAGAAGTTTTAAACTTTACCTACAGATGGACATCATTTCAGTGTTTCAGCAAAAGCAACACGTTCAGAAAGAAAAATAGGAATCGAAAAAGAAAGAAGCAAGGAATAGTTAAAATAGAGGGAAGATTAATACACTTTTCTTATTTTTCTGGTTCACAGCTTTAAATTTTTTTGTATTAAAAAACACCAAAATAAACAGATTTACATTTAAAGAATAATAAATGATTAACGAAAAGGATTTGAAATGCTCACTTGGATTTTCTGGGAATTGACAGACTGTTTAGGGTAAAACATCCAAGTTCCAGCCCTCTGACTTCTTATCAAAACCTGTGGTAAATTCATTTGCTGATCTAATCATTAGGTGTGCCTAGCTCATTTCCAGACAGTCCACCCCTGTAACTCTCTTCCTTCAAACTATTCCTTGTTTCCTCCAAAACCCCTCAAAAATACACCTTAATTTCATTCCATGGTTATTTCCCCATACCCCACTAGACTACAAACTCCATTAGAGCAGCAGATAGGACTTGACTTTGTATCAATTGTGCCTAAGTAATGAAGTCACATTTTAAATAATATATTATAAATTACATTTTCAATAGATAACAACATACCCTTACTGAATAAATGATATATCCATGTAGACATAAGGGTATTTAAATATCCCTAAAGTATTTTCTAGTCACACCTTGCACTTTCAAGTTCCATTTGTTTCCTTGAGTTTTGTTGTGACCTGGGATTACTTTACCATCTCTATCATTGCATCTTTCCTCCATCGCTCTCTCTAGTATGAAAATTCTATTCAAGGTCAAGCTTGATAATAATGAAGAGCATAAATGGAGTGTTTGCTGTACACTAGACATTTGGCATATGTGTGTTAAGACATGTGTTTGAATTGGCCTTGACTCCTGAGAATCCTATAAATGAATGAGTGATTTGCACAATGTCCTGCTCTCAACAGCACTGTTTCAGCTCCTGTACACTCAAGCCTATGACTTCCCTAATGAAATCAATCCATCTTATATTTGGTCTTCCTCTTTTGCTACTGTCTTTTATTTTTCCAGCATTATTGCCTTTTTCAAGGAACCCTGCCTTTTCATTTGGCATAATAATATGTAATTCTTAATATAAACATGCTATCAAAAATGAAGTTGCGTTATTACAGTCATAGTAATATATCTTCCATAGCAAGAGATCTCAATCTATCTGTAATTGTAGGCTTCTGAGAATCTTCACGGAGGGAAAATATAGTCATACTTATTTTAATGTAATTTATTTATGACTTTTCTTAAACACAAATAGATTACCCTATTCAAAAAAATTTTAAAAACAGAATTCTAGTCCCCAAAACTGAGAATAACATCATTTTACTCTTAGAGAAATCATTGAAGTGTTATGATTTGAGGTAAGTACACTGAATTTTTTTTACACAAATAGCTACAATACTAGGAATTGTGTTCAACATGAAATAAACACAATTCTCCCTTGTTAACCACTTAAGATTGTCTAAAATAGAAACAAACAGCTGTTTTCTTATTTTTGTGGGTTTACATGATTCTATTTCATTTATTTATGTGCAATTAACTTCAAAGCCATTTTAACTTGTATTTTGTGAATTTTGTGAAAAAAATATCAAATACCCATTTTCTAGATCCCAATGTTTTGCAATATTTCAGAAACATTTTAAGTCTCAGAATTTTGTTCCACTACTTCTCTGAAACTCCTCTAGGCAAGGTTACCTACACATCTTTGTTACTAAAGACAAAGGATACATTACATTGTTTTCCAAGCTTGAATAGTTTAATGCATATTACTTGGTGCCTATTTCTACTCTCCAGCTTGCCGTTTTTGGCTTATCGGTGAACAGCTACCCTGGATTTTCTTTTGTATTTCTGTAACCTGCTCTCTAATTCATTAGATATCCTTGTTTGTTGGTATTCCATGATTCTACTTCTGTATTTACATATTCACCAAGTTTGGCTTCATTCAGACCAGGTTATGTAAATGTTTATGACTCCATCTGACATTTATTTCAGAATGAAATTAGCCATCAATGTCAATATATAAGTTTATGAAATACAATCCTTTTTTTCGGGGTATGGAGGGGTTCCCTGGCTGGGAATTGAACTCAGGCCATGGCATTGAGAACGCCAAAATCTGGCCACTATACCACCAGGGAATCCCCTGGAGTTCAATTCTCTTCAACACTTGGCAGCACTTTCTAAGTCATTAAAGTCTGTGTATGATAAAAATAGCCATTTAAATGTGTGGACAATAGATTGTTCAATATACAGGGCAATTAACAGCCTATTAAAATAATTGTACATTTTTATCTCAAGCCATATATAAAATGAATCCCACGTGGTTTGGACATTACAACTACTGTAATTTATTAGTCATATAAGTAAAGTTAATGGCAGCTTTCTTTTATAGATAGTGAAAAAAGGAGGTTAAATTTTTAAAACTTCATTAATAACACTATATTCTTTTAGATTAATTAGTTCAAATCTGTAATTTTAAAGCTCTGATACAAATAGAAACTATTGTAGAGAAACATATCAGTGATTTGAAAATGTTAAGAGAACTCAGTTATTTGACACACTTGTTTTGATGAAATGGGTTTCAACAACAATTATATGTTACTTTTAAATTTTTTATTTTGATAAAATGGGTTTCAATGTCAAATATATGTTATTTTTATATGTGAAATATGTGATTACAACACATGGTAAACACATGTAATAGATGTTTTAATGTCACATATGAACAACAATTAAAATTTTTGAGAAGTTTAATTCTTCAAACAAGATTATTTGGGAAATAATCATGGTCAATAATCATGTCAATATATATCTTTTCATATATATTGGAAGGAAATACTCCATAGTAGTAGAATGTTTTCAAGTATTTTTGACCTTGAAAACCTTCCTACCAACATCTTAATAAATAAATAAATAAAGAAGACAAATGAAGTATAATTGCTTTGGTTTGAGTGGAATAAAAGGGTAGAGAGCCCTACATACTTAGTAAAATGTAAAACAGGCCTGTGGCACCTCTGAACTCTGTACAATGCAATTCTGTTTTGAAGATGATCATTTAATGCACCAAATCAATCAATTTCTAATGTCATTCCAGTGGACCATTAGTTGCTTTTATACATTACACTAATAGCATTATGATTATTTATTTATAAATAATGCAGAACATATTAAATGCTTATAAAAGGGCAAGCTCCAGAGACTCTTAACATGTGATTAAATGGTATTAGTCAATAGAGTACAGTTACATGTACTAAGTAAGAAAAAGGTTGTTATTGTATTGCTAAACAAATTATTTGAGCTCTGTAAATCAAATTAATGCTCCAAATGAGTATCTACAAACACAACTAAGTAAAGTCTCTTACTGCAAATAGCTTTTAGGCAACTATAGAAATATATTGAATTAAGGTGAAAGCAACAATTAAAAATAATAAAATTCAAATAAACACATCGTCACATGACAAGTGTTGCTCTAACAATCAAATTGCTATCCCAACCAATTATGATACTCACTGCTTTGGCAGAAATACTTTGGAGGGAACCCTCACACCATCACGTGCTTCATAAAAATTCAATTTTCTGAGGAGAAGGGAAAGATGACGACGGAGAGAAGGTCCCTAAACCTCTCTAAGAAAACAAAAGTAAACAGCTGTCCAGGAGCCAAGAAAGAGAACCCTGAGTGACACAATGACAGCTGAGAAATCCATGCATCACAAGAAAACACCTGAAGGTTGGAGAGAAGGGGGTGAGTGGGAGGAAGGGGAGGGAGCAGAGATGGATTGCGACAGGAACCTATAGCTGCTGACTATCCAGGAAGAGCATAGTACACGAAAGGGGAGAGCCCAAAGGTGACGAGAGTGAAAGCCAGCAAAATGACAGAATGGTGGGAGACTGTGGGGGAGCCAGGCCTTAGAGTAGCATGTTGGGAACAGAGCTTGGGGGCCAGCCTTTGAAGCTTTTGAGTAGCAAGAAGGCTGAGTGAGGACTCTGAACAGGTGTAGGCCAAGGTGGGGCCTCAAAAATAGCACCTTGGCTCCTGGCACCCTTGCAACCCACAGCATGCACGCACACAGCTCCTATGCAGGGCCGCAGTTCCCATTCCCAGCACACCCCTGAAGCAAGATGGCTGTCTTCATGAGACCCGTGACGTCAGGCCTACAGGTTTGGACTTGTGGTGTGTGTGCATGTGCCCCCAGAGCCTACACATGGTGCAAGCCTGCAGACTCCACCCCAAATGGCAGGTTGCTGGAGCAGGCCCAGGAAGAAAGGCAGATTTGATAGCATTTGCCTCAGCCAGCAAGAACAGCCTTGGTCTACATTGCTCAACTTCCCCAGCATAGGGCAAAAGATGGAGCTGTCCAGCACACTTTTTGTTGGCCTCTCCCCTCTCCTACAGCCTCACCAAACAGCTAACTAACTGCAAGAACCAGAGAAACCCCTGGATAGATATGCACCACCTCCAAACACAGTGAGAAACCAGAGATAAGACCTGAACAGCTCCCTTCTCTCCCAAAACTTAGCCGCCAAGGACACCTAGTATCTGCCCTAGAGCAAGACACCACAAAAATACTAATCAGGGCTCCTGGGCTCTGCTGAACATAATGCCTTCATGCCAAAGAAGAAGAACCCAGCAGATGGGATGAATTCCTTAAAAATTAAAGCTGCCCAGAAAGAACATGAATTTTATCCAGAAGACAGCTTATTAGACATAGAATTTTCTGAACTAAGAGACAGAGAATTTAAAGTAGCCATTCTAAAGGCTCTGAAAGAAATGAAAACATACTGGCAGAATACCATAGCTGAGGTGAATGACCTAAGAAAGAAAATCATGAACAAAATGATCAAATTAACAAAGAAATTCAAAGCATAAGGAAGATCGAGATAGAAATTGGAGAGATAAATAATACAATAAAACAAGTGAGAAATGAAATAACTCCCATAGGAAACAGGGCCAACCAGATGGAGGAAAGAATTAGTGATATTGAAGATCAGAACATGGGAATACCTCAAAAAGAGGAAGAAAGGGAATATAGAACCAAAAGGATGGAAAGAACTCTACAAGAACTATCTGACTCCATGAGACAAAATGACATCAGAACAATAGGATTAGAAGAAGAAGCAGATCACTCTACAGAGAACATACTCAAACAAATAGCAGATAAGAAATTTCCAAACCTATGGAAAGAACTGGAACCCCAAGATCAAGAAGAAAACAGGTCCCCTAGATACCTGGACCCTAGCAGATCTTCTTCAAGACACATGGTACTAAATATGTCAAAAACTAAAGACAAAGAGACAATTCTCAAGGCAACCAGGGAAAAATGAATTATAACCTTCAGAGGAAAACCCATCAGGCTGGCATTAGACTTCTCAGCAGAAACTCTACAAGCCAGGAGGGAGTGGAATCACATATTCAAAACTTTAAAAGAGAGAAACTTCCAGTCAAGAATACATTATCCAGCAAAATTATCTTTCAGATATGAAGGTGGAATAAAGACCATCTTAGACACAGAGAAACTGAGGGAATTCACCAGCACAAGTCTAGCACTTCAAGAAATACTGAAGGAGGCTCTTTGGCCTGATACAAAACATCAGGAAAAATGGAATACAGTTGGAGCAACAATAAAGAAACAAAAATAAAACAAAAACAAAAAAGTAATAGCCACAGTAAATTCTCATATATCGATCATCACTCTAAATGTTAAAGGACTAAACTCACTTTTAATTTAGAGTAGCAGACTGGATTAAAAAACAAAACCCATCCATAAGCTGTCTCCAAGAGACAGATCTCAGCCAGACAAAAAAAGACTCAGAGTGAAAGGATGGGAAACAATACTCCAAGTAAATGGTAACCAGAGAAAAGCAGGAGTTGCAATACTGATATCTGATGAAATAAACTTCAGGTTAAAAAAGATAGCAAGAGACAAAGATGGACATTGCATAAGGATAAAAGGCAAAATAGAACAATAAGAAGATTCGACACTAATTAATATATATGCTCCCAACCAGGAAGCAGCAAAATATACAAAGCAACTACTAACAGATCTGAAAGGAGAAACTGACAAAAGCACAATTATTGTGGGAGACTTTAACACCCCACTAACAGCCATGGACAGATGATCCCAACAGAAAATAAATATGGAAATATCAGCTTTAAATGACACATTATAGCAATTGGACATAATTGATATCTACAGAACACTTCACCGAGCAAAAAGAGACTATACCTTCTTTTCTAGTGCACATGGAACATTCTCAAGGATAGACCATATCCTGGGACATAAAAGTAGCCTGAGCAAATTCAAGAACATTGAAATCAAATACCAAATGTATTGTCAGACCACAAAGCTTTGAAATTGGAGATCAACTATAAAAGGAAAGCAGAGGAAACCATATATACATGGAGATTAAACAACATCCTATTTAAAAATGACTGGAAAAAAGAACAACAACAACAAAAAAGGAGATAAAAAATATATATGACAATGAAAATACAATGTATCAGAATTATTGGGACACAGCGAAAGTGGTAATAAGAGGGAAATTTATATCATTACAGGCCTATCTTCAGAAATAAGAAAAACCACAAGTAAACACTTTAGCATCCCATCTTAAAGAACTAGAAAAAGAAGAGCAGACAAAACCCAAAGTCAGCAGAACGAAGGGAATAATAAAAATTATAGCAGAGCTAAACCAATTAGGGAACAGAAGGACAATAGAAAAAATTAGTATTACAAACAGCTGGTTCTTTGAGAAAGTCAACAAAATTGACAAAGCCCTGGCTAGACTAATCAAAGGATCAAAGGAAAGGACGCAAATATACAAAATTAGAAATGAAAGGAGAGAAATTACCAATGATACCACAGAAATACAAAGGATTATAAGAAAACATTATGAAGGATTTTATGCCACTAAATTTAACAACCTAGAAGAAATGGACAAGTTTCTAGAAACTTATAGCCTACCTAGACTGAACCAAGAAGAACTGAATAATCTAAATAGACCAAACAATAGCAAAGAGATTGAAATGACTATCCATAATCTCCCTAAAGGCAAAAGCCCTGGACCATATGGTCTCACCAACGAGTTCTATCAAGCATTCAAAGAATTAATGCCCATCCTCTTTAGACTCTTCCAAAAAATTGAAGAGGAAGCAATAATTCCTAGCTCGTTCTATGAGGCTAACATTACCCTAATGCCAAAGCCTGGTAAAGACAACACAAAAAAAGAAAACTATAGACCAATATCTCTGATTAAAACAGATGCAAAAATCCTAAACAAAATATTAGCAAATAGAATACAACAATGAATCAAAAAGATTATACATCATGATCAAGTGGGATTCATCCAAGGAGCACAAGGATGGTTCAACATACGAAAATCAATCAATGTGATACACCACATAAACAAAATCAAAGATAAAGACCATATGGTCATATAAATTGATGGAGAAAAAGCTTTCGACAAGATACAACATCCATTTAAGATCAAAACACTAAATAAAACAGGTATAGAAAGAAAGCATCTCAATATACTAAAGGCCATATATGACAAGCCCTCGGCTAACATCATACTGAATGGGGAAAAGCTGAAACCTATTCCCCTGAAATCAGGAACAAGACAGGTCTGCCCCCTGTCACCACTGCTATTTAATATAGTACTGGAAGTTCTAGCCACAGCAATCAGGCAAGAGAAAGGAATAAAAGCTATTCAAACCGGGAAAGAAAAGGTCAAATTGTCACCGTTTGCAGATGACATGATCCTTTATATAAAAAATTCCAAAGATTCCACCAGGAAACTATTAGAAACAATAAATGAATACAGTAAAATAACAGGATACAAAATCAATGTACAAATATCAACAGTATTCCTATATACAAACAACGAGTCCTCACAAAAAGAAATGAGAAAGTTAATTCTTTTTGCTATCACAACAAAAAGAATGAAATATCTGGAAATTAACTTAACAAAGAATGTGACAGACTTATACATGGAAATAAGACACTTTTGAAAGAAATTGAAGCAGACACTAAGAAATGGAAAACTATACACTGTTCATGGATAGGAAGACTTAACATTGTTAAAATGGCCATTTTGCCTAAAGTAATTTACAGATTTAATGCAATAACTATCAAAATCTCACAATTATACTTTTGCAAAATAGATAAAAGAATTATCAGATTTATATGGAACCATAAATGTCCTCGAATTCCAAAGCAGTACTATATAAAAAGAACAAGGCTGGTGGCATTACACTCCCTGACTTCAATTTATATTACAAAGCATCAATAGTTAAAACAGCTTGGTATTGGCAGAAAAACAGAAACATAGACCAATGGAACAGAACTGAAAACCCAGAAATAAATCCACAAGTTTATGAACAAATAATTTTTGATAAAGGAGCAAAAAGCATGCAATGGGGAAAAGACAGCCTCTTCAGTAGGTGGTGCTGGGAAAGCTGGAAAAACAAAAGCAAAAGAATGAACCTGACCTCAAAGGCAAAAACAAATGAATGGGACTATATCAAACTATAAAGCTTCTGCACAGCAAAAGAAACCATCAACAAATCAAAGAGACAGCCAACTAAATGGGAGAAAATATTTGCAAACAACACATCAGATAAGGGTCTAATATCTAAAATATATAAAGAACTAATACGACTTAACAAGAATAAAAAAACCAACAACCCAATTAAAAAGTGGGCAGAAGAACTAACCAGACACTTCTCCCATGAAGAAATACAAGTGGCCAGCAGACATATGAAAAAATGCTCATCCTCATTAGCTATCAGGGAAATGCAAATCAAAACCACAATGAGGTACCACCTCACACCTGATAGAATGGCTGTTATCAACAAGACAAGGAATAACAAGTGCTAGAGAGGATGTGGAGAAAAATGAACTCTCGCACACTGCTGGTGGAAATGTAAATTGGTATAGCCACTGTGGAAGACAGTGTGGAGTTTCCTCAGAAAATTGGGAATGGAGTTACCATTTGACCCAGGAATCCCCGTTTTGGGGATCTACCTAAAAAACTTGAAAACCTTAGTCCGCAAAGACTTATGTACCCCAATGTTCATTGCAGCGCTATTCACAGTGGCCAAAACATGGAAACAACCAAAGTGCCCTGTGACAGGTGACTGGATAAAGAAGCTGTGGTACATATACACAATGGAATATTATTCAGCTGTAAGAAAAGATGAAATATTGCCATTTGCAACAAAATGGATGGACCTGGAGATCATCATGCTAAGTGAGATAAGCCAGACAGAAAAAACAAGGAACTGTATGACTTCACTCATATGCGGAATATAAAACTGAAAGCAACAAAGAGAAAAAAAAGAACAAACAAACAAATAACTCATGGACAAAATCAATAGTTTAATGTTTATTTGGGGACAAGTGGGGGAGGATGGGAGAAGACAGAGGGGTGCAAGAGGAGGGAGGGGGAGCTAAATATATGGTGATGGAAAAAGAACTCACACTGGATGGTGACTTTATTATACAAGTTGACAATGCGCTGTAGAACTGTATGCCTAAAACGTACGTAATTCTTGCTAATAGATGTCACCCCAATAAGTCTAACAATAAAAATAAGTTTTTAAAACATTCAAGTTTTCTATTATTTTTTAGTAATTTGAATTTCTCAAGGGTCATGAACCAGACTTGGAAAAACAAGAGGTAGAATTATAATTTCAACATGTATAAAGAAGAAAATTTTGCTTTTATGAAGAGAACAGAAGGAGAAGCAGTAATACCACAGTGCGATTTGGTGTTATTCTGATTTTCAGCAACCACCTAGACTTACCTATGCTAACGTATGTCTTAAGCTAATGAGTAATTTAATAAATAGTTATCATTTGGATTAGGTACAAGTATAAAATAGTAAAACAATTAGCAAACTGACAAATTATAGATATGTTTTCTTTCTAATTCCTAAGGATAATTTTTGTTATAAAAGTTTCAAATCAATATATTCAAATAATAAACATTTAGATTGAAAATGAACATTATTACTGGCATAAATTAATTAATAGGTAAATCAAGAATGGTTATTTACCAGGTCATATGAACATAAATGAATGAATTCAGAAATTAATTTCAACTTTCAATTTGCATAGTATGTACAATTTCTAGCTGTGTTTTAATGAAGCATTGGTTTGTAAAGAAAATTAGGAGAATACATGAAAACAGAAAACAGAGCAGAAATACCTATAATTCAATCTTTTGACATAAGGAAATCTCTAGTTAAAAAATGACTGAACTCTGAAAGATGGCTGATAGCATTATTTCTTCATAAACACAAGGAACTGGATATCTGGATATCCAAACTGACTAGATTTTGCATCTTGGTTTTTTCCTGTTCCTTAGATGAAAGTTGGTAGAGAACTTTGAGTATGTAAAGAAAGATAAAGAAAGTCATTCTTCACACTATCAATCTCACTATTTTTAGATAATTATAATATATCCACTGATAATTTAATACTAACTTACATATTTTATATATGTAACCATATGTTTATATGTATATTTAAGTATATATAATTATAGATACAAATTTTACAATAAAAACATTGCAAAAAATGTATTAAGTAGCTTAGTGATCAAGTAATGGAAATTAACTTTTTTACTTTTCAACTATAATAATTACTTGAATTTTTACTCTATTATTTGTAGCTCTTATCTGTAGTAAGGAAGCATTCCCAAATTACTTCTAAAGCAATAGTTTTTAATTGGAATAAGTAGAAGCTATTACCTTTAAAGCTAAGACATGAAAGTGATTCAAAAAAATCAATGTCAGTTAAAATTTACGCAAATTAATTATTTTAAAGAAACTTAAATGAAAACTTTAGAAATTTTATAATCTACATTCAGATTAGCCATGCTACTCCAGAGTTTTCAAGAAACTATTCTGTTTACCAAGTCCTCTATTTTTCAGGCCACATTCTTTTTTCATTTTATCTTAAATGACTAGCTCATGCAATCTGTTACTCTTTTTCATCGGCTTGTTGTGTAAAAAGACTTTAGAATGTGACTTGTGTGTTAGTTAGTGCTTTTTCATCTCCTGACCTGAAAAATATTCAGTGAGTCCTAATTCCTGGCTAGATGTTTATCTGGCCAGCATGTTATCTAATTAAGAACTGGACATATCCTAAACTGTCTGCAAGGAACAAGTACATTTTATTTAGTATGTGTTAAAAGTGCTCTTAGGTGCACCTTAATGTGAAATTTGTTTTTTGGATTTGGACGTAAGCACCATAGGCTAGTGACTGCCCTTAAAGCTAACAATACCTACCCACCAGAATTATTGCAAAATTTAAAGACATTTGTGTCAAACTTCTTTGTTAATATCTATGCACCATGCCAAAATAAACATTCTTAAAGTATAAATAAGGTAAAATTAGATATTTGTGCCCAAATTTAAAGAAATTTAATGCATGAAAGTCCAAACACATAAACCATATGGTGACAATTAAAATTTAATAGGCATAGCACTTTCATTTTTTAAACCTAGTTCATATTGTGAGAAATATATGAAAAGTATTTTTGTTTTGTTCACTAAATTTTTCCATTGCAACTGCAGAAAGGACATAACAGAGAGATTAAGTAATTTATCAAAGGTCACAAGCATAGTAAGCACAGATATAGTGTTAACAATATATCAAAATTTGCTTTTATTTCACAAGGAGAATTAATGTCTGTGTATAGGGTAACATTTAAATGAATCAATGTAAGTTTGGAATTTATATAAAAGCATCATTACTCTAGTTGCTTCTGTTAAACCCCACCCTACCTAAAAAAATAAAAATAGACATTTTTATTTTTATATTCAAGGAAAAAAGAAAATACACCATAACTTGAAAGAACAAACAATAAAGTATATCTACAATATACTATAGAATTTATACCCACAGAAAGAAAGAAAACTAGAGGCAATTTAGAGCTCCCCTATCTCTGAAAGTGGCCCAGAACCCAAAATCACTTTTTTGATACTGTTCTTAGTATGAAGGGATTCAGGAACATGGAAACAACAAACAAACAAAACAAAACAAACAAACAAATGAGGGAAGAGTGTTTATGTGCTGAAAAACTCCAGTTTCATAGTACAGAAAGTGAAAAGAAAACAAAGAAAAAGAGTTGAAAAAGGAAACATGTAATATAACCTCCCTATTCTGGAATTTAGTCCCCTAATCCAGAAAGTGCTAAAAGCTGAGATGAGATGAAGGAGAAATGTTATGAATGGAACAAGAGGAAAATAATTCTGGCAAAGAGTTGGTGTGCAGAATACAGTACCAAGGAGACAAATTTAAGAATCAAGTTAAAAAGATTAAAACAATAAACTGAGCAGGGCTTGAAAGTAGGAAAGACACAAAAGAGATAGCTAAAATACCAGAGGAATTTCCCCTTGCTACTGAGAACAGTGTGGCAGAAAAAAAATTTTTGGCTGCCACTGAGGAAGCACAAATTATTTAAGGCCTAGAAAACCTGACCTATAGACAAGGTACAGAGCTCTCTGAAGAGGGCATGACAAAGGTGTTTTTCCTCACTAGTGTCCTAGGTACATGGGCTTTATATGCATGAAGAGCAGCTTCATTCAAACATCAGTTCAGAGTGATTATCTGGCTGAAACAAATGCAGGGATAGCAAAAGAGAGAGAGAGAGAGAGAGAGAGAGAGAGAGAGAGAGAGAGAGAGAAATAGAAATCCATGGAAGTCCAGGAAGTCTAAAACATAAATATCGAAAAGATAATTGGCATATTTAATGTGTAACAAGGAGAAGAAAATCAGCCTCAAGTGAAGCCAGGGTAATATTTACCAACATATAAAATTTTGAAACTTCCATACAAAAAAACATAGTAAATTTTCTTAGCTCAGTAGGGATACTGTATGTATAGGTGGATTTTTATTTTCCAGTTATGGAAGTTGTGGTGGCATCACTAACTCCAAATATGTCACATTTTCAAAAGAACTAAATCGAAGATTTCTCTTTTTCTCTGTTTTCTGCTTTAAGATGCCTCTAAGTCTCTGCTTTTGTCTAAAAAACAAGAACATGGGCATGGATTGTATGAAAATCAGTGCTGGGTTCTGAGAATATAATTGTTGCTTTTAATAACTGTTTTAGGTGCTATGACATATGTGTATTTTCCCGGGTTTATGTGTTTAATGCTATGTCAATGTTACAAGTGGCGCATTTCAGAAAATCGGGGTTGATTTGGATCAACCTCAATGGACATAAAAGAAATTATACTTATTTTGATAGAAAGCTGATATTGGTAACAGCTGATACTGCAGTGTTAAAGGATCCCAGAATCTCCCTGGACATCGGTAAAACCCTACTTGTTGGAAATGAAAAAGAATAAAAATTTGTCTACAGAAATATTTGGTTGATGAGTCCTTTGAACTATAATGAGTTTGGACTTTGCTTTTTTTAGTTATAAAATTCAAAGAAAACAAATGTATCATATCAACCTTGATTACTCTTTGGGATTTGGATAATCAGAAGAGATGTATATTATTAATGTGCAGAACATGTTACATGGTTGATTTATTTTGGGATGTTCATTTAGGCTATTCTTTGACTTCACAGGACAACTTGTAGTAAATTGGGAGGTGGTTTGTATATTTGGAATGGAAAATGGAATAGAGTAATATTTTGACATAGGGAGCAGCATGGTCTTGCAGTTAAAAGCAAAACTTGATCTTGAAAGTAAAAGTCAAACTTCCCACCTTAGATTCAGAAAACTCAGGGGTGTGAGTGATGGATGATTTGATGAGAGCTTCAGGAAGGTGGTACGGTACTGCATTTTCCCTCCTATAGAGGATGGTTACTGGATTAATTACTAAAACAAGAAGAAAAAGCTAAAAAATAATAGGCAGATCCATCACTTGTATTCATGTATCTATTGAGAAAATTCCTTTCCACTTGAATTAGAATAAAATAGTAATAGAAAAATTATTTCTGTTCTTTCAAACTTCGTTTCTCACTCTGACCTTCAATGAGTAGGAAATGGTTCCTTAGTAGTGAACTTTAGGTAAGAATCGAGCATATGTTGTCAGTCCATCTCTTCTCTAATTCTTTGAATTCTAATATTTCACAGCAGTCATGCACATACTGCTATTCTGTGTCTCCTTACTGGGAGATTACATATGCCATGTACCACATATATGGTCTGATAATTAAGTTCGTGAACTTGACACCACGTCCTTACATTGGCAGCACCGAACAAAAAACTCAGTAAACTTTCATAACCTTCATATACTTGTGTCTCACAGCTGTTTTCTTGTCAATGTGTGGTGGTGTCTTGCTGAGTGGCGTTCATTATTGTGTGTTTTTGTACGCCTTCATGAGAATGTTGGAGCTTGAGTTAGAGTGAAAAAAAACATTAAATTTCTTGTTAAGCTTGGCAAAAGTGTAAGTGAAATCAGGGACATGTTAGTGCAAGTTTATGTGAACAATGTCATAAGAAAATAGCAATATACAAATACACTGATTTTTTTTTTTTGAGGGGAGAGAAAATGTCACTCATGAGAGGTCAAGGCTGCCAGTAAAAAGCAGAACTGATGACAATATTGGGAAAATTTGTCAAATTATGAATCAAAATTATAGGCTGACTATGAGAAGCCAAGCAGACCAAGTAAGCATCTTAATTGAAAATCTGGGCAAGAGAAAGGTGTGTGCAAAAATGATCTCAGAGAAGCTCACTGAAGAACAAAAGCAAAGGAGATTTGAAGTTTGCCAAGACCTTTTGGAGAGCCAAGACAATGTTTTGGGCCGTGTTATCACTGGTGATGAAACATGGGGGTACCAATATGACCCTGAAACAAAGTGTTAAAATGAACAATGGAAGTCAGACAATTCTCCACAACTAAAAAAGTTCTGTCAGTCCAAATCAAAAGTCAAAACCATGTTGCTAACCTTTTCTGATATCTAGGGATTTTTCATTATAAAGTTGTACTAACAGGACAGTCAACTGAGTTTACTATTTAGAAATGCTGAAAAGCCTGCATAAAAAAGTTAGATAAAAATGACCTGCACCTTTTGCCAACAACTCAAGACTCTTGCACCCTGACAATGTACCAGCTCACACAGCACTGTCTGTGAGAGAATTTTTAGCCAGTACACAAATAGCTGTATTGGAATACCCTTCTCACTCACCTGATCTGGCCCCCATGACTTTTTTTTTACCAAAAGATAAAGGAAATATTGAAAGAAAGATATGTTGATGACATTCAGGACATCAAAGATAACACAACAACCGTTCTGATGGGCATTCCAGAAAAAGAATTCCAAAATTACTTTCAAGGGTGGACTATGTGCTGGCATCGGTGCATAGCTTCCCAAAGGGAGTACTTCAAAAGTGACCATGGTGATATTCAGCAATGAGGTATGTAGCACTTTTTCTAGGATGAGTTCATGAAATTATATATATATAAATACATAATACGTAATATATTACATATTATGTAATATATACATATATATTTTTTACTGGGTCTCTTTCTGCTGAGTGGGAACCTACAGTTTAGGGTGGAAAGGTTTAATAAAGCTAATATATTATTCTACATCTGTCAGAATACTTTATATTTTAATTTTGCGGAACCCACATAAGTAAATTGAAATGATAATTTTTTACCTTTAAATCCTATCAGTAAAGTATTTCCCCTATTTTTAATGCCTAATATTCTTTCTTCTATTTGTAATTTTTAGTTAGTCACAAAGACCGTCTCATATGGTATCAGATTTGTGGAAACTTTTTCTGAATGTCTGGCAGAACTGGATGTTCCATTTTCACTGATGACACAGCTCCGTTGTGTACATTTTTTATTTACTTCATTTGATTTGCATGGCTTTCTCCTAAGAGTATTGGATAAATAGCTCAAAAATAGTACTTATCTATTTTTGTGCCCAATCGCCAGAGTACTTAACAGATATTTATTTAATAGACTTACCAGGGCCCACTTTCACTTTTGATGAATACGTAGTCTTCTCAAACACACAGAACTATAGAAAAAATTTAACCAAATCATGAAAACATAGCTTCGCAACAAAAATTAATCTTGTTTAGGTATCCTTGTTGTACCTTTTGTGTGTATGTGTGTAGAGAAAAATTCCTAAATTTTTGAGCCTCAGTTTCTGTATCTACACAAAAGAAATAATAATGCTGACAAATCAGTTGTCTTTAGAAACAGAAAGGCCAAAGTATATTAGGTGCCCACAAAGTGTCTCATTTATGGTAGGGTAGATAGAAGTTAATAAAAGTTAGCCATTAAAAAAAGGATAAGAGACTATTGCTTTTAAAGAAAGAGATATTTTCACCTATTAATATCAGTATACTGATTCTTTATTTGAAGATACATTTTTTTCTCATTTATTCCTAAGAAATAGATAGACTAGCTAAACCATCCCATTGTAAAAATGCCTTTTTACATTCCCCCATTTACACCTAAGTGATTTTAAGAATTAGGGTATAATGCCTAGGATCGTCAGCTTCACTCAGAAAAAAAAATCCATTCTTATTTTGTTATGTAAAATTCATAAGAAACTAAAGAAATATGTTAATATTATTCTACCTAAACTATACATTTAAAATTATAGGGTGACTTCCTAAAGAATAAAGGACAGGTGATTTTTTGTTTGAAAGTGTTTGGTGCGTAAAAACATATTCAATGCTTTAGGAAAAATAATACAGAATAAAAATTAAAAAAAAAAGAATAAAAATAAAACTCATGCTCTAGGAAATTTAAATAATATCTGAATATTTCTTTTTAAATGTGTCATTTTTTATTTATTAATTTGATATTGATACAGATATTTTTGTTTATATCAATGTACCTGTGAAGGATACTCTTTTTTTAGTGAAGGATTAAACAAAAATTAAGCAACCATAAGCTTGTTATATACTTTTTTATTTTTTCTTTAGGTCTTTCTGTTGCTTCAACTTGAAACTTTATGGTATATTTATGAGTAAATATCTATTGTGAATTTTGAATATATATTCAATTTTTAGCACCATTGTGTATATATATATGCATATATAAATGGATCATTTATTGTATATAATATATAATAAATACATATTTATTACCTATCCTTGTTTTACCTACATATATAATATAAATGATCCATCTCAACAAGGCTCTTCTCTACATGAATAGCAGTATGCGGCAAATATTTGCACATAGCTCTTTGAACTGTACAAACTGTGAGAACTCAAAGCAGAACCCTCATATAAAAACTGGGGAGTAGGAAGGATTTTTAAAAGACAGCCAACCACCCCCTACTTCATTTTCAATAGGCATATAATGGATTTAATGATCAATAGGTTAGGTATGATGCCTTCTTTCATTTTCCATTTGTTATTCATCAATTCACAAATATTTTCTGACTGCCTGCTGTGGTGACACTATGCAAGGATCTGGAAACACAGTATGAAGCAAAAACAGTCTTCGTCATGACTCTCATGACATTTAAAGTCCTGGGGATACTGATGAATATGACAAACTTAGTCTTTATATTCAAGAATAATATAGTCTTGTGCATGAGAAAGATGCGGATAAATCTTTAAAAATCTTGTAATTAGCAGGTGTGAAAACACCATTGAAGAATTATAGAGACATGCAAACACATTACAGTGATGTCTCTTTGAGAAGGTGGTACGTGAATTGAGATCTGAAGGGTGACTTACAATTGTTAATTGGAATTGGGAGTAGTCAACCTTGAAGAACTTAAAAAACAGATTGTACAAAGACACAGGGCAGAAAGAAAACATATTTGCTTGAAATTGTAATCAGAGGGTGTTGAGAAGACAAGAGCTTGATTCTTCAGCTCTTTATAGCAGTTAACTTCATTAAAGAAGTGCTGAAGGGTTTTAAGGAGGGCAATTAATTTATGTATTTTAATTTTCAAAAATAATAAAATGTCACTGTGTCCACAATATGGAAAATAAATTGGGCTGTTTGAGGTATCATAGGAACAATGGAAGAAAACTGAATAAGGGAATTATGTAATAAATAGTAAGAGATGATAGTGTTTTAGAATCAATGGTGGTAATGGAGAAAAAATAATGAAATTAAAGATATTGCTGAAAGAATAAAAAGACTAGCTAGAAGTCCTTGATTGATGCTGCATCGCAAGGACTGAAGACTGAAATCATTTGTGCCTATTCCACATTCTGAAGCAAGAAATAAACCAATACTCAACTTTTTCTAAACTTTCATCTCTTCCTGCTGAAAAATTTTGCAGTAGTTGAAACAGTTTCACAAAATATAGAGTATGTTAGACTTGCACAACTCAGATATTTGAATCACTACTGAATTCCGTCTTCTGAACATGAACTCCACTTCCTGTTTTCTGGCTAAGAACCGTCTCGTGTTACATAATTTTAGTGTTTCTCCATATCTGTCCATATAAATAGGCTATGACTTTCTTTATGGGATAATCTTACAAAAAAGAGGATTCATCACTTCAGGAGAGAGTTTTCCTACACATAAGCAGAATACATTAAATTGCATGTTGAGTCATTTGTTAATTCATCTTTTGCACAACCTTAGTGGTTCATTTCTGCAGGTAAGCCACAAAGTAGTAAACACAGAATTCAGAAATGCACCACAGTAAAATGATAGATTACCACATGTCATGTGTGTAGAAAGTTACTAATGAACAATTGTCCTTCCATAAGCTATTAAGTTCTATTTTTCTGATTTCTTCCTACTTCAGTGAACTCTTTTGTTGCTTATTTTTTATTCATGGCATTAATCAGTACCTGGTATTATTTTGTATTTCAAAAATTTTGCTTGCTTACTATGGTAAGCTAATACTAACCTCCCAACCTCCCATGATGTCCATGCTCTAATCTCCAGTACCTATCACATTAAATCATTAAAAAATAATATAGAACTTTGCAAATATTATTAAATTAAGGATTTCGTGGTTACTGGGGATATCTTGGATTATCCAGTTGGGCCTAATGTAATCATTAAGATCTTTATAAAATGCAGGTAGGAGAGTTAAAGGAATAGACAATGTAATAATGGAAACAAGAGGTTGGAATAAAGTGAAGAAGACTTCGTAAGTTAAGGAATGCAAGCAGGCTGTAGAAGTTGGAAAAGGTAAGGAAGTAGATTCTTCTCTGAAACTTCCAGAAAGAACACAGTTCTACCTTAATTTTAGACTTCTGATCTCCAAAACTATACAAGAATATATTTGTATTGTTTTAAGCCACTAAATTTATTGCAACATGTTATATAACCAGTAAGAAATGAATACAGTTTTTTTTCTACTTCCTCTACCAGAATACAAACTTGAGGAAATTAGGGGCATAATCTTGTTTATCACTATGTGTTTATGTATAGAACACTGGGTGCTCAAAGTAGGTAATTAATAACTGTTTCAAAATAAATAAATTAATTAAAAATTAAAATTCATAAATACACACAGACATGTCCATGCATACATGTATACCACAAACACCACAAATGTGAACACACTCATATAGCTGAAAAATATTATACTATTCCTGGTTAATTAATTACATACCTATATATACATTTCAATAAGTGTTGCTTAGTCCTCTTTTAGTTTTCCCAAATATACAAAGAATACAGGCAATGTAAGAAATGTTAATTTAAGTATAATAGCAACACCCTAGTACATTGGATGAACCATGTTAATTAAGGAGATTAACCTTCAATACTGACATCTGGTCTGCCTAGTCTCAAAGCATTTGAAATGAAGGTAATGTGGCTATTTAATGTGTGTCTTCTTTTCTGAATCAAAAAAGAAAGAAAGAAAAGCCCTTTGCAACTCAGCTAGCTTTTCAACACTAGGTTGTTCATCAATAGCAAGGATTTGACTTTTAGGGGAAAACTGAATAAATGTAATTTGGTGCTGAGCACGAAAAGACATCTCATTATTACTGAACTTAAAGGATGATTTTTCTGCCCTTTTGGTGAGCAGGATTACCCATGAAGCCAGCCAGGAACTCAACAAACTACTGTAGACTGCCCTGGCGGCCACCTACTATGGTATCCTGGCAACCCTGAATGTCTCTTTCAAGCCAGTATTCTTATGATAGTCCTACTTTGGACTTGAGCAAGAGGTTGTAACGCACGATTTGTTTGGAATTAAAATAAGGCCATTATCAAGTGTAATTCGGATGCTTATATCACTAAGTGGTTTTATCTTGCTAGTTACACACTGCAGCTCCCTTTGTGCACTTGTTACATAAAGAGGATAATCTTCAGCTTCTTTCTTTGCCAAATAAATTCCTTACCTACACTGATGATGCGATTCCCTAGTTCTCCAATGTATTCAGCTATTAAAATAGAATAGCGAATGTTGGAAATTTACATAGAAGCTGATCAGCAGTGTTCATTTTTAGAATAGCTAGGATTCCAAATAGAGATGCTGGGGAGCTGCAATCTGCGATTTTTATGTTTGAAAGAAAGGGCAATTCATTCAACAAGTAGAAACCAGAAATCACAGAGCAATCATTTTCTTTAAATTTTTTTGGTCAATATAAAATTGTGCTTTATATTATGAAAAAAACACGCATAACTATTAAAATTCCTTTGTGTATTTAGTTATACATTTTAAGCAAAGCAGCTGGTACAGATAAAACTAAGAATATTTATTTTAAACATTTAAGATATATTAAACTACAATTTATGCAGATATTATTCCTAAGAAATCTGAATTTTAGTATAGTTGATAAGGATTTTTAGAAACACAACAATTGGATCTGGAGCTCGATTTACCATTTGGCTTGATATAGGATATTTTCAACTTTATTTAATGCTGCTTCTAAAATTGGAACCTATCTCAACTCAGAAAGTATCATATAACATCCAAATTGCTTACCATTTCTATATTTAGTTCTATTTATCTCTTTAGAATTAAATGTTGGGTTTAAATTCTCAAGTAACAAATTATTTTCCAAATTCAACTTAAATATACACTTAATATTTGAACTAATTTTGATTTTTTTTTTTTTACTTTTCAGAAAGCACTAGCTATATATCAATTAAACATTTACATTTTTTGTGGGGAGGGGGTAGCTCCCTGGCTGGGAATTGAATCCAGGCTGCGGTGTTGAGAGCGCGCTAGAGCCTAGCCACTACACCACCAGGGAGCTCCCAACATTTACATTTTTAGTAAATACATTTAAAGACATTTAACATAATTAAACATACAGGTTGGCAGCTATTTTAGTTTATAGCTTAATAATCTGATAAAGAATTATGTTAGCTGGAAAGGTGGAGAACATGAAACTTCTTTGATAAAGCAATGAGGACATTGCCAGAATATTTCAAACACAAATTTTTTTTAGAAGTTTAAAATAGAATCAAAGGCTTGCAACAATCTGGGAAGCATTTATTTAGAAAAAAAAAAGGTAAATCTCAGTAAGGACAGTAAGGTCTGTGGTGTTTTAACTTGCTCTATTACCATTGCCTATCTCCAGCTCCATAGTAGCTTTGAAAACTAATAGTTCCACAATCACAGTAAATACTAGCAGTCTATTAGCCACCTGAGGTCACTAAACTGAGTTGGAGCTCACCTAAAGCCCTATTCTAGATACCTATGCTTAATTTACCTGTCTGTTTTTCCCTAAAAATCCCACTTGTAAGGCTTATCTTTATTTGATCTGACTCAGAGATTGCCTAGTGCAAACAACTTTTTCCCTAGGGCTGTTGTCAGTAACAATAATTTAGTATTAGAACTTCATGAGGCAGAAATATGAGTTGTGGCAAATAATAAGATAATGAAAACACTTAAGAAGAAAGCCAGGAGAATAAGTCAATCATATAGGGCTTTGAAAAATTTTGAAGTATTCTTGGGAATCTGGAAATCTGCCCACATGCGTACAGCTGTGTATGAACGTGGTTGTGCATATGCTCACAAAAGACTGGAGAAAACTCTAAGCTCTCACTTCTGTCTGACCATTATAAATGAGAAATAGTTGTGAACTGTCTGCCTCTCAGCATTGAAGGCATGTCCCAATATACACATAGAGTCCCTCAGCAAACATAAAATTTATTGATTTCAAGATTTTAAGAAAAGCTTGTCCAATTGTTAGCTGACCACTAAGCAAACAGATCAGAGACTTCAGTACCACAGATTACAAAGTATATGCACTTTACAGAATTTGTTCAGGAAAGTCATTATATAACAGAAGGAAAAACAAAAACAACAATAAACAGCAATAACAAAAACTTTAGAGTGGGAAGAAATCTAGCTCCTATGGTCACCAAACTATAGTATTAAAAATGTCTAGCTTTTATTAAAAATGTTATGAGATATGTAAAAACAGCAAAATATAAGGCCCATAAAAAATTAGTCAATTATAACTGTCCCTGAGGAAACTGTACTTATTACACAAAAACTTTAGACTACTACTTTAAATATGTTCAAGAACTAAAGAAAATTATGTCTAAAGAATTAAGAAAAATATGGTAATAATGTCATCAAATAGATAAAAATAAATGAAAAGAAAGTAATTACAATAAACATTTTATTAACTGGAACTCAAACAACCAGCATGCTAAAGCAATCAACAAAAAAATTAAAAATAAATAACACTTTAAATAAAAATTAAAGTAAAATCTCATCAGGTTATACAGCTGCACATCATGCAAAATCTGACTGTGTGTGAGAAAAATAGGGTCTCAAAGCAAGCTGATATTAGTGCATTTTTCAAGAAAGCTGCATGCAAGTTTGCCACTATAGTATCATCTACTGATACAGATCCAAAACCATCCACATCCACTTCTGTGGATCTTGTTCTAGCTACATCATCATATCCTAATGATTGTGATGTAGTGTCTACCCAGTAAACTCTCTATGCCTACTGTAACAATTGTAAGTATGTATGTGTGTGTGTGTTTTCTAAGTTACTTGAAGTTAAAAATTTATGTTAGTGAAGTTCATTAAGTTGAAAAGTTCATTGACTGCCATTTAACTAAAATTGCACACTGCATTCACAAAGCTATTTTTGTAATAAAACTAGGTTACATTAATTTTATCTTTATTTGTCTTAACTTGCTTTAAATTACTGTATTTCAATGTTAATATCAAGGCAATCCAGAGTGTATGGTATACTATAGTGCGGTATAGTATGGGATATAGTATTAGGCTTATTTTTAATAGTAACTCTTAAGCAACCAGAAATGACATTTATCTGGCATCTACTAATCCCATTGGTGTTGGTTAACTGAGAGTCTACTGTAATAATCATAATAAATAGTAATTCTGCAAGTAATAAGTATAAAACTGGAATGAAAAATTTATCAGAAGGGTTCAATAGCAACTTAACCTGGCATAATAAAGAATTAGTAAACTTGAAGTTAGTTCAATTGAGATGATTCAGTCTAAGGAACAAAAAGAAGAAGAATGAAGAAAAATGAACAGAACCTCAGAGATCTGTGGGATAAAATAAAGTATATCAACATACTCATAACAGGTTACAAAAAAGAGAAGAGAGAAAGGGATAGAAAGAATTTTGGACAAAATAATGTTCATTAAAATTCTAAAAATGGATAAAAAACATTAATCTGCACATATAAAAAACTCAGTCAACCTAAAGTACAATAAATTTAAAGTAGGGTAAATTAAAAGATATCCATATCCAGGCACACCAGAATCCAACAGTTGAAAGATGAAGCAAAAAGCCAGTCTTGGAAGCAACAAGAGAGAAATAGCTCATTATGTACATGATGTCCTCAATAATATTTACAGTTAAGTTCTCATTAGAAACCATGAAGTTAGGAAGATATGGGAATGATATATTCAATATGTTGAAAGAAAAAGCACTGTTAATCAAGAATTCTATATCCAGCATAGCCAACTTTCAAAAACAGAAGGGGAACTAAGTTATTCTGAGATAAACAAAAACATGAAAAAATTTATTTTAGCAAACCTGACCCAGAAGTAATATTGAATAAATACTTCAATTTGAAATGAAAGGACGTAAGACTCAACATGAAGAAATAAAAAAATACCAGTAAAGGAAATAACACAGGCAAATATAAAGAACAAAAACAAATAAATATGCATTTCCTGTCTGTAACACTTTTAAATAGTTATAACAACTGTATAAAGGAATAATTATGAATCTGTCTTGATGGTTATACAATGTATAAAGATTGACAATAGCTTGAAGGAAGGGAAGGGAATAAAGCTATATAGGAATAAATTTTGTGCAGACTATTGCAATTAATTTATATTAATCTGAAATAGATTGTTGTAAATTAGTGTGTAATTTGTAAAGTGTGTAATCAGTAAGAAAATAATTAAATGTCATTGTAAAACAAATGACAATAAAAGTAAGGTGATACACTTGAAAATATCTATTTAATACAAGAAAAAGTAGTATGGAAAAATAGGAAAACCAAACAAAATACTTAAGACCAATAGAAAATAAGTGGGAAAATGTCAGACAAAAATCCAATTTATCAGTACTTACATTAAATGTAAATAGATAAAGCACTCCAATCAAAAGGCAGAGATTTGCTAAATGGATAAAAAATATGATCTAAATGTGCTGGCTATAAGAGATACACTTAAGATTCAAAGTCAAAAGGAATTTGAAAGTAAAAGAATGCAAAAACACATATGACAATAATAACTAAAATAACTTGAAAAGTACTGCACTGAATATGTTAATGTCAGACAAAACAGACCTTAATACAAAAAGTGATCCTAGAAATAACAGTTTATAATGATAAAAGGGTCAAACTTCATGAATATATAATAATTATGAATACATATTCACTAACAGAATCCAAAAATATATATAGCAAATATGAATAGACTTAAAGAAAGAAATAGTTCAAAAATAATTGTTGAAAACATGAATACCACACCTTTAATAATGGGTTTTAAATCTTGGCAGAAGATAAACAAAGGTAAAAATTAAACATACTGTATAAAAATAAGACCTAACAGATACTTAAAGAACATACCATTGAACATAGCACAATGTATATTCTTTTGAAGTGTGCATGGAACTTTATGCAGGATAGACCACATATTAGAGCATAAAAACAGTCTTCATAAATGTTTAAAAGATAGAAATGATACAAAATATCCTCTCCAACAATGACGAAATGAAACTAGAAATCAATAAGAAGAAAATCTGAAAAATTCATAAATATGTGAAAATTAAACATGTTCCTAATCAATCAGTGGGTTAAAGAAGAAATCACATGGGAAATTATAATATATTTTGGATTAATTAAATGAAAACAGAGCATACCAAAATTTACAGGATGCTGCTAAAGTAGTGTTCAGTAGAAAATTTATAGATGTGTATGTTTATATTTAAAGAGGAAAGTTTACAAATTAATAATATAGCTTCCCATCATAAGACACTATAATTAAAAGAGTAAACTAAACTAAAACCAGATACAGTGAGAAAATAATAAAGTTTAAAGTGGAAAATAGTAAAACAGATATGAAAAAGCAGTAGAAAGAAATCAACAAAAATAATGAAATAAAATTGAGAGTCCAGAAATAAACTGAAACCTCTACAGTCAATTGATTTTGAAAAGAATGTCAAGACCACTAAATGACAACATATAGTAGTCTTTTCAATAAAAGATACTGAAACAACTGAATAGTTACGTGCAAAAATTAAAGATGCACCACTACCTCACATTATATACAAAATTCAATTCAAAATGGTCTAAGAAATAAATGTAAGAGCTATATAGCACTCCTACAATAAAAAATAGGCATAAGTCTTTATAAGCTTAGATTAGGCAGAAATTTCTTAAATATAAATAAAAAACAAAGTTAAAAAAGCAATTTGGCTATTTTTCAATAAATTAAATATAGGATTGCCATATGGTGCAACCAAATTTCTTCCTAGGTATACAGATAAACCTAACAGAATTGAGAACATAGGTCTACACAGGAAAAAGTGTACATTTTAATGTTCACTGTAGCATTGATGAACTTTGGAAACTTCATGTTTATTGAAAGAAGCCAGACTAATGCATGCACGCGAGCACACACACACACACACACACCCACCATGTGATGCTATTTATAAAATGTGCAGGATACACAAATCCATAGAGACAGAAAGTATTGGTTGCCAGGAAATTAGAGAAAGAGGGAATTTTTCCTGGCTACTAATAGGTACAGGATTTTTTTGGGGGGATGAATGAAAATGTTCTGTAATTACATGTGATTGTAGTTATACAATACTGTGAATACACTAAAAACCCTGAACTTTACACTCTGAAAGTTTTATAACATGAACTCTATGTAAATTAATAAAAGAAAGGGAAACTGCAAACTGTGATTAAATCTTAGAATTCACTTATTATTTTACAAAAGTAAAACTTATTTTCAAAATTGAATTAATAGAAGAAACAGAATTTAAGCTAAAAATTACTTCTATTAGCACAAAAAGAATCAATCCAATGCAATGTCTGATCAAGCTTTACTTTTAGAGATGCCCAATGCTATATTAGAAATAGAAAATTTCAGAACTAGATAAAATTTGTTTAGAATTATTTCTGACATATGAACAGGTCTTCTGACACTACTATTTCTCAATTTCATTATCTGTAAAATTGCAATTCATATTACTTTGCAGAGTCAAATTTAGATATGGGGACAATACAGTTAATGATCAACAATGTGCAATATAAAGGTAGTTAAAAATGTGTTGCAAAAATGAATTTAAAAAAATGAATTAAAAAAAGAAAAAAAGTGTTGCTTTTATCATTACTATTATTACTTATTGTTTTAGTTTTATTACAATGTTATAATAAATATACTAGATTGATTAAGTTTTTCTTTGGTGGATTAGATATCATATTATTTTATTTTAATCATTTATGTTTGATTAGTTCTATAACACATTTGTTAGGTACTGATAGTGAAAAGGAAATATGCCATGTTTTCAATTTCATTCTCATAAAATAAAAAGGAGTAAAATGAGAAACCATAAAAATAGGTCAACATTGTATTTTAGCAGAAAAACTTCATAGTAGTAGACAAAAGTGGTTTGGGGTGCTAGATGCTTTTTAAAAATAACCTATTCTGATCTAATAACTCTGTATTTCTATCCATGAGTTTTCAGATGTGCAAAATCATAATAGATATTTGGTTCCCCACATTAGAAATAGGCATTTGGTACTCTAAAATAGCTGTTGTAATGTTTGTCTATATTATAACATCTATAATACATTGTAGCTTTAATTTTTTATGACTTGAGATGTTTTTTCCAATATCAATATTTTCTCCAAAATAGATTATTCAATAGAGAACTTAAAAATCACAATAATGAATTTTCTTCTGATTAAATAGCTTTATTTGTACTGTGTACATGGAAGGTATCATTGATAATGTATAGATTTTCATATGACAATATGAGGCAGTTTGTGCATAAATGCAATATCTTGAAGATCATAAGAGCTAAATGGCTCATATAGAGATTATAGATAGTTAAAGGATCTATAAAATTGTATGCAAAATGTGGGCTTGGGCATTTTTTAGAGAGACAGTTTGTGCATGTAACCAGAAAACAAAACATTTGACACAATCCATTTAATCTTTTTATTAATGGCATGTATTTCCTGAGTCTACAATACATATTCACGAGTGTTTACCTATCTATAACAGAAGTTCACAAAAAAAATAAGGCAAAAATTTAAGTGTAAATGAACATTTTTTCTTTCTGCTTATGTAATATATTTTAATTTTTACAGACAATTAGATTCAATAGTTGTTTAGATTTAATCAAATGTGTAAAGGGCACTCATAATGATTCTTAAATTATTCATTTGGTAATTCATCCAGTTTTATTCATAAATAATATTAATTTATTTAATGAATATTCAAACTACTATATTCATGATAAATACACCCATAACACTAAACAAAATATTTATCATTTTTTATAAAGTTATGACCTTTCACATTTGTAACCTGCTAAAAGCAGCGTAATGTGCATTACTGGCGGAATTGATTTAAACAAAGCTGGGTTGCTAGAAAGTTAAATTTATTAGTATCATCTATTTTTATTTCAAATTAAACTATACTGGCTGCATTTACTGAAGGATTATCTCATTGGAACTCTGGCAGTACCCTCTGTCTGTTGGGATAGCACTGTGTAAAACAAATAATCAAAGGTCTGAAAATCTGTAGCATCCCATTCTAATATAAATACCTTAGCCAAATTTCCCTCAAAGATGCCACACTGTTAATGAGGTTGTGGAAGAAAAGGAAACCCAAAATTTTACAGAAAGTTGCAGACTCCACTTGGGTTGCCCTGCATTGCAGAGAACATCTATGTACAATAGATACCAAAGGCAATGCAGATAAACAATAGAAACCTTACTCTGAGGCACTTTTGACACATAAACTGCATGAATGCCAGTAACTTTTAAAATACAAAAAACTGGATAGATGTCACCAAGATGACCAAATAAGATGTCCTTGTTTGTAACCCCCTTCAACAGCAGTAATTTGGCATTCATCCACATACAAGAGTATCTTTGTGAGAGGTATGAGATTCAGATAGGAGAATGTAAAGCTCCAGGGGCAATAAAAAGTGTGCAGAACTGTTTTGAGAAAACAGGCCTGCACCCAAGTACCTGATTTACCTGAAGTCCCAACAATAGACCCAGAAAAAAAAGTCACAATCCTAAGGACATTATTGAAGCCCCATTTGACTTTGATTCTGTCATCAGCACTATACATAAGGGGACCCATGAGGAGTCTTGTCCACCAGTGTGCCAAGTAATAGGCATATAGAGGTTGGCCATGGCTCTGAATCCTGAAGTACCCATGAACTAGCTTCAGTCCCACTCAGCCACTGTCTGAGACGCCCTGGAGAACACCGAATTAGATAATCACCCATGAATGAGAAAGCCACTGAGGATCCCCCAGCTGAGACCCCCTTACGTTCACCTTATCCACCCTTACGCCCAACCCCATATCTAAATCCCTGTGCACACTCCCTATGGTGGCAAAAATAAGCTTCTACTGATATCTAATAAGCAAGTGCAGAAAGCTGGTTTGAATCTGTGGACTTTGGAGAGAATGCCAGTGAAGTGTAAAAGAGAGGTTGCCAGCTCCTGGCTTGCCTCTGCAGGATCGAGAGAAAACATGCAAACTCAGGTTTTCTGCCCCAGAGAGAGTAAGAAGTATAGAGAAAGCATTTTCCTAAAAGTTCTGAGAAAACTTCAGAATCCTTAACAGGGCAGTAGGAAAGTATTTCTCTCTTCCAAAGAGAAATTTCTCCTAAAGAGGTTTTTTGTTTGTTTGTTTGTTTGTTTGTTTTCAGGAGAAAGGTGGAGGAGGTGACTTTTACTTTAAGAAACATGGAAAAGCTTAGGAAATAATGACATCACCAAAAGATCACAATAATTTTCCAGTAACTGATGCCAAAGATATGGAGATCTGTAATTTATCCAATAAAGAATTCAAAATAGCTGTATTTAAAAAACTAAATGAGCTACAAAAAATACAGAAAAACAATTCAGTGGAATTAGGAAAACAATACATGAACAAAATGAGAAATATAACAGAGATAGAAGTTATTAAAGTAGAAGTTCTGGAGCGGAAAAACACAAGAAATGAAATTTTAAAAATGGAACAGAGAACATCAATAGCAGAATGAATTCAGCATAAGAAAGTGTCTGTGAATTACAATACAGAAACTACAAAAAAAATAGTGTGAGGAAAAATAATAGCTCTCTAAACTACTGAAATATGTAACTATCTCAGGGGAAATGACACCAGTGAATAAACTTTAATTCAAAAATATGTATTTATTTTCAAGGTCTCTGTAATTAAATGTTTATTTTAATTGAGTCATCAAAAGAAGTTATTCAGTAGAGGAGAACAAAGAAGGAAGAATGAAAATAAGTAAAGAAAATCTAAGTTATTTATGAAATATTATAATATACAAAAAAACAATCTGCAAATTATTGAAGTCCTAGAAGGAGAACAGAGGGAGAAAAGGGCAGAACAGTTATTTAAAAAAATAATGACTGAGAAGTTTCCAAATCTGGGGAGATATTTCGATATCCAAGTTCATAAAGTTTGTAAGTCTCCAACAAAGTCAATATAAAGAAATATTCTCTAACGCTTAATAAAACTGTCAAAATTCAAAGACAAAGAATCTTAAAAGCTGGAAAAGAAATAAAGCTTTTAATTTACAAGGGAACCCCTGTAGGTCTAATAGCAGATTTCTCAATAGAAATCTCATAGACCAGAATAGAGTGGAATAATATATTCAAAGTGCTAAAAGAAAAACAATTAACAACCAAGATTCTGTATCTGACAAAGTTATCCTTCAGAAAAAGACAGATAAAGATTCTCTAAAAACAAAATCTGAGAGATTTATCACCCTTAGACATGTCTTACAAAAAATTATGAAAGGAGATTTTCAAGCTGAAATAAAATGACAATAATTAGTAAAATGAAAATGCCTGAAAATATACAACATATTTATAGAGTTAAGTATATAGTCAAATTCAGAATTCTTTAATATGTAACATAGTGGTATACTAAACACTTAACTCTTGTATAAAGATTAAAGGCAAAAATATTAAAAATAATTATAGCAACAATAAATTGTTAATCAATACACAAGATATAAAGAGGTAAATTGTGACATCCAAAATATAAAACAGAAAGGTAAAAGGGTAGAGTTTCTATATGTAATTGAAGTTGTTATCAGCATAAAATCGATGTTTTTTGGCAAGCCTTACAAAAACCACAAGGCAAACCCAAGCAGTAGGTAAACAAGAGATAAAGGGAATCAAATCTTGTTCTTTAGCCAGATTTGTTTATCAGAAACTACTATGTGCACCTTCATACTCTCAGACATTTTTTACCAGCCAATTATTTCTGTTTTTAATTTCTTTCTTTATTGATCTGTTAATTTACACATAACTGGTTCATGATCTCTTTTATTGACTTCACTCTTAATTGCTGTTTTCTTTTGAACAAGGAAAACAGTTACTGTTAAAATTATGTTTGCAATATACTATTAATATACTGTATATAATTTCTATCAAAACAAGATCTTTTTATAAACAATTATATTACTATCACCTCAAAATAACATATTTCTACATACTGATTGAAACTACAAAATACTAGCAGAGTTCTACGTTCAGAAAGCTCATTATAAATTAAAAAAAAGAAATCAGTGTATCTCAGAAACTACAGTGCATTTCAGTTAGATACACAGTAAAACTTTTGGCTGTAGATACTCACTAACTAAAACGTATTGATTTAATTTATTTTCATGAGATTGTTGAGAATCTATGAGAATCTGCAGCTATAGAACCTTTTGTTCTTCAGTCCAAGACCTGATATTCCTGTTTCATTTGCTAATTTCTTCACTCAATACACATTTACCAATCACTTATTGTATGCCAGGCACCATGTTTAAGCCAAAGATAAACATCTGAGCAAGACCTGTGCTCTATACATATGAAGTTCAAAATGCCTCTGAGGTGACAGAGAAGTGAACATATGGCTTTCTATAAGACAGTGTGATATGTGCTCTTATGGAAGTGAGCTAAAGAAAGTGTCTCACCAGGAAATACATAAATTTGAATGTACAGTATTCTATAGTATTGTCATAGATGTTTATTGTCATGTAATAATGTCCATGGCTTTTTGTTGACTGGAAATATAGAAATTGGAAAACTGTGTGAAGAAGAAAGAAAAGAAATGGGGGGTTATTGGTTAATGGATACAGAGATTCAGTTTGTATCATTTTGGTGAATGTTTTCAGGTAAAAATATTCTGGAGATGGATGGTAATGATGATTGCAAAACACTGTGAATGTACTTAAGATGTACAAATAGCACTCTTAAAAGTGGTTAAATAGTAAATTTTTTGTTATGTATACTTTATCAAAATAAAACATGTGATCAATAATAATATTGTTTTAAAAAGAAGAAAGCAGGTTGATATACTTGTTCTACAATGTAGTCAAAAGAACTTTCCTACAAATTTTCACATTTCTGATAAGGTAAGAATTGGCAGTGATCGGTAGGCAGAAAACCAGGTATCTATGAGCTATCAGCTATCTAAAAGTAATGTAATTAATTGATCATTCTGACCAAACTATAAACTCTGACAATTAGATGAACTCTTTTAATTACATTCAAGTTACTGAATCCTCAAATGCAGAACTATCTTTTACATCAAAGAACATTGTAAAATGCCATTTCAGTGAGCCTATGGGGAGGTAAATGTTTCTTCAAGTCTCAGTAACTGAGAGACACAGATAAGAGTCATCGCATAGGATTTGGCCAATTTCAAAACTTATGAAATTTAATACTGGCAGTTTTAATTCACATGCTAAAAAATAAGAAGCATGTAGAGAATATAGGTGAAGAAAGATGTAAAGTAATAGTATTAAAATAGTTACTTCTCTTGTCAATCACTAGTAAAATGCTGACTTGTTTTCTACTTCTAAAAAATATTGCCTACGTTGTTTAATACTGAAAATTCCATACACACGGATATAGCCATTGTCCAAAAGTAGCTCCTTTGTAGTGAAAGTCACTAACAGTTGAAAAATTGTTGTAACGTTGTTTCATCATTTAAAATTTTGTTTCACTTTTATTTTGACTAAGTCAGTTTTAACATCTCGGTAGGTTTTCAGCAGTCTTTCTTTTGAGTTTTGTGTTTACATCATAGCAGAACACTAAAAATTCAACATCCTTTAAGTAACTTTAAAATCAATTTAAAGGATTATGGTGATTTTTTAAATTCAGCAGATATAAGTAATGCATTCAATTTCTGGTTGGCTGTGATTTCTTGGCAATAATTGTGCATATTTGAAAATATTTTATCTTAAGGCTGAAGGAGAATACTTGAAAAAAAAAAACAAAGTTGAAAACCAGTCCCCTTTCTTTCACATGGGTGGTGTTCAGATCTTAGAGAAGAGTGGTTGCAGCCCATTGTATTTGTTGCAAGGGTCTGAGCTAATGCACTGTCACTAGGAAAACAAACTCAAGGCACAGTGAAGCCAAAGGCAGAAGATACTGCCTACACAAAAGGACATGATACCCCAGCCACCAGGGCTGCAGGTATGCTGCCGAGGGGCCATGCGTTTTAGGTGCATGACTGGGGCAAAACGCGATCTAATATCCTCACACCCATTTTGCTGACCAACAGTGCTGTGGCCAGAACCAAAAACTAAAAAAGCCAGTCCTCTTGCAATGGTTTCCCAGCCCTCTCCTGAAAAAGCTTAGCATCAAGTTCACCATAAAGGAGAAATGCTTTATAAAAATTCTGTCATTAGTACAGAGCATGTATACTTTAAAAAGTATAAGAACTTAAAAAAATCAAGGAGTCATTATTATGGAAGAATAATATAATAAGGCATTTGAAGGTCAACACACACACCACACACAAGGAAATGGCATTGTCTGTATGACGTGATATAAGATTCATCTTCCCAAATACGATTGCTTTTGAAGAGGGAATGTTAGACTGAGAGGCAATGCACTGATAAATGTTAGTTTCTTTTCCTTAAGTATTTGGGGATTTAAATTAAAGTTAAAGGCCTTCATCCCAGGATTAATAATTACTATTATTTTAAATGAACCTGTTTCTGTACCTGTTTAAAGGGGAGTTTGAATCTCAACTGGAAATTTCAAAACTGCCTTTTTCCCCCATTAGTCTTTATTAATTTTTTTTATTTTTTCAAAATCTAGTGTAAAAGAGAAACAATGAAGCAAAAAACAAATGGTGACATTCTTTCCACAAAGCTGGGTCTCTTTAATTGTGGCTGATTTCTTTTTACTCATTTAGTCATGAATGGCCACTAGGTGTTCACTGAGTGGCTCTGCTGGATCTGGCACTGGAGAAAAATGATGGGAAAATAAATATGGCCTCTGCCCTCAAGGGGTTTATTGTTGTGGTAGAAACATTCCTCTTGGAAGAAGAATTCTTTCTTCAGGATGTTTAGCTACTGTATTTTTGCTGTCCAGTCAGGAAACTATTTGAAGATGAATATTTCAAAAAGTTAAACGTTTCTATTTTTGAAGAGAAGAGTGAGAAACACATAGAGAAGAGTAGAAAAGGTATGGTGATTATGAAAAAAGGGGCAATTTCAATGTAATATTTTAAAAGACCAAGAGAAAAATGTAAACATCAATTACAACACAGTTGGATAACACTTTTGCAAACCATTTGAAGACTTTTATGTAAATTCTTTTGTATTTATCTATCTATGTAACTTTGATGTCAAGTAATATGATGTAAACATTTGAAGAGCACCTTATTTTTTCCCCCTAATCTAATCATGAGTGTAAATATATGGAGGTGTTTGCCTCAGTGAAAGTGAATGGAAAATATATTACATTCTAATGATTTCTGGCTCTTTTATGTTTATCTTTCTGGAATTACTTGTATATTTATTTTCTCATTTTTTTTCTTTTAAGAAATTCCTAGAAAATAAATTGGTAAGGTCAGTTTTGTGTCTTAGAAAATGCAGTCTAAATATAGTTTTATTCATTTATATATTATTTACAAAAAATAATATTCAATTTACTATACTCTACAAAAACTCCCAAATTCCTAACATAAATAATGCATCAGAAATGTTTTACACTAGTTCATAATTAAACCCAAACAGAAATTGTCAAAATGGCATATCATTTTAAAGTGTTTATAAATAATAAATTTGACTTTCTAACTCATGTATTTTTAGGAAAAATGATACAAGTTTTAAAACTATATTATAAAGAATCATTTATAAAAAATAATTTGTGTAACACTGAATACTAATAAATTATAATATTGATTTTGCCTTGGTATCTTACTGTAAACAAGCTATGAATCAAAGGTAAAATTTATAAATAAATATTATGAAATAAACTATTATATTTAATAATATTTCAAAATATACCTGGAATATATAAACTTTGGAATTTCATCTCTATATCCAGGCTATTTTATTGTAATGTAATAAGTAGATCTACAAATGCATATATAACACTTACTGTATATGTAGTTCCTTTCTTTTTGTATTGCTTCTAATGGAAAATAAAATTTATAAAAACAATGATATCTAAGTTGATATATTCATGAAGAAGGATATCTGTACTCTAACTCATAAGCTAGGTATATGATAAATGTATGTGTAATTATTTTTGTACAATATAACTAGTAGTCATATATTCTGCCTTAAAGTTAACATGCATTTTGTAAGTAATGAGGCCTCCTTCTAACATTCATTTACTTTCTTAAATAATGATCCAGATTAAGAGTCATGAAACCAAAGAGAAGAGAAAGTGCATTCAAACATAAGTCTGAAAATTAAGTTTGTGAACTCATCCTCGATAAAGTGCTACATACCTCATTGCTGTATATCATTATGATCACCTTATAAGTACTTTTCTTGGGAAGCTATGCACAGATGCCAACACTTAATCCACACTTCAAAGATATTTTGGAACTCTTTTTCTAGAATTGCCATCAGAGTTGTCATTGTATTAACCTTAATGTCCTGAATGTCACCAAAATATTTTCCTTCCAATATTTCCTCTATTTTTAGGTTAAGGAAACAATCACTAGGAACCAGATCAGGTGAGTAGGAAGGGTGTTCCAATACCGTTATTTGCTTACTGGCTGAAAACTCCCTCACACACAATGTCATGTGAGCTAGTGCATTGTCAATGCTAGAACCATGAGTTGTTGGTGAAAAGTTCAGGTCATTTTTGTCTAATTTTTTCACACAGCCTTTTCAGTACTTCCAAATATTAAATTTGGTTGACTGTCCAGTTGGTTCCAATTCAGAATAAACAATCCCTCTGATGTGGTATCAAAAAAGATGGGTAATAGCATTGTTTTTTTTGTTTTTTTTTGTATGTGGGTAGTTCCCTGGCTGGAATCAAACTCAGGCCGCAGCATTGACAGCACCAGTGCCGAAGCCTTAAGCCACTACACCACCAGGGAACTCCCGAGTAATATTGTTTTGACTCTTGATTTGGCTGACAAAATTTTTGGTTGTAGAGAATTGTCTGACTTCCATTGTGCACTTTGATTCTTTGTTTCGAGATCGTATTGATATACTCATGTTTAATCACAGGTGAGAACATGGTCCAAAACATGGTCTTACCTCTCTGAAAGGTCTTGGCAAACTTTGACTCTCCTTTGATTTTGTTCATCAGTGAGCTACTTCAGGACCAGTTTTGCACACATCTTTTTCACGCCAAGATTTTCAGTTAAGATTTTCCTGTTTCTCTATTCATGTTTACTTAGTCTGCTATACTTCTCACAGTCACCTGATAATTTTGAGGCACAATATGACAAATTTTTGCAATGATTTCACCAGTTCTGCTCATTACTGGGCACCCTGACCTCTCTTCATCAGTGATGCTTTCTCCCCTCAGAACAACATTTGTACACTGCTATTTTCTCTATGACATTATCCTCATAAACTTGGACTAACATGTCCGTAATATCACTTTGACTCTTGCCAAGTTTAACAAAAATTTAATATTTATTGGTTGCTCTGATTCAAGCTCTGACATTCTTGCAATAGCATTCAAAACATGCAACAGCAATAATGAACACCACTCAGCAAGATACCGTCATACATTGACATAAACAGAGCTATGAGACAAGATATATTAAGGTTATGAAACCTTACCAAGTTGTTTGTACAGTGTTGCCAACGTAAGAGCATAGTGGTAAGTTCACGAACTTAATTGTCAGACTTCATACTTATGCAATTTTGCCTTCATTGTTGTCATTTAGGCTATACTGTTACAGAAAATAAAAATTCTAGTAGAAATTTCAATAAGATTATTTAAGTCTGAATATCGTGTTAATTATATATTGCTTTAGAACTTTTATAGCTTTGTAAAGGTCTATTTTTATTTTTTATTAAAATATAATATAATACAATAATATTATATTAATTTTAGTGTACACCATAGTTATTCAACATTTATATACTTAAATAAGTTATCAGCCATTGTTCATCCAGCAATCAACACAAACTGTACCACACTGTCACAGTATTATTGACTATATTCCCTGTGCTGCACAATGCATTCCCATGACTAATATGTTTTATACCTGGAAATTTGAGTCGCTTATTCCCTTTCACCTTTTTCTCCTTATTTACGTTTTAAATTTCATTTGACATTCAATATTATTTTATGTTAATTTCAGGTGCACAGAATAGTGACAAGATAGTTATATAATTTTTTATTTTGATATAATTTTATTTTATATTAAATTTATTGGGATGTAACAGGGAGTGGTAGAGAGAGAGGAGGGTCAAACATATGTAGAAATTTATATAATTTAATATTGACACCTGTGACTAGTCTAGTACCGGCTGAGCACTATACATAATTATTACCATATTATTGATATATTACTTATGGTTTCCATTACATCCCCATGACTATTTCGTAACTACTAATTTGTACTACTTAGTTCCTTCATCTTTTTTTACCCTGATCCCAAATTTCTCTCCCATTTACTACCTTGATAAACCTAGTACCCATCTGACACCATACATAGTTATTATTTACTAAATTCCTTATGCTATACTTTACACCCCTCTGATTATTTTGTAACTACCAATTTGTACTTCTTAATCCTTCACCTTTTTCACCATCCCAACACCCCTTGCATCTGGTAACCATTAAAACGTTCTCTGTATTTATGAGTTTGTTTCTGTTTTATTTGTTTGTTTTGTTTTTTAGATTTCACGTATAATCAAAATCACACTGCATTTGTCTTTCTCTGTCTGACATACTCCACTCAACACAAACCCTTCAGGTCCATCCATGTTGCTGCAGATGTCAAGAACCCATTCCCTTCCATGGCCGAACAATATACCATTCTTTGTATGTACCACTTCCTCTTTATCCATTCATCCATTGATGGACACCCAGGCTGCCTCCACATCGTGGCCAATGTAAACACTGCTACAATAAACCTATTGATGCACATGTTCCTTCAAATTAGTTTTTGGATTTCTTTGGATAAATGTCCAAAGTGGGATTACTGGGTGTTTTTTGTCTCTTCTTATAGCCTTTGTTTTAGACTCTGTTTTGTCTGGTATAAGTATTGCTACCCCAGCGTTTTTTGTTATCATTTTTATGTCTCATAAAATATCTTTTCCAATCCCATTACTTTCAGTCTATGTGTCTTTTCAATTTGAAATGAGTATCTTGTAGGTAGTATATGTAAAGATCTTGTTTTCTTATCCATTCAGCTACCCTATCTTTTTGTGGATCATTTAACCCATTTACATTTACAGTTATTATTGATATTTAGTTATTGCTTTTTATTATCAAGTTATTTATTTTTTAAATATTAAAATTGTGTCTTCAACATTTCTTAAACTACTAGCTTAGTGGTGAAGAACTCTTTTAGCTTTTTGTTGTCTGGGATGCTCTTTATCTATCCTTTGATTCTAAATAATACCTTTTCTGGATAGAGTAATCTTGGTTGTAAATCCTTGCTTTCCATAACTTTGAATATTTTGTGCCAATCCCTTCTGGCCTGCAAAGTTTCTTGAGAAGTCAGCTGGTAGTCTTATGGAAGCTCCCTTGTAGGTAAATAACTGCTTTTCTTTTGCTGTTTTTAAGATTCTTTCTTTGTCTATAAACTTTGGCATTTTAATTATGTTATACCTTGGTTTGGGCCTTTTGAGTTTATCATCTTTGGGGTATTCTGAGCTTCCTGGGGTTGTATATCTATTTTCTTCTCCAGATTGGGGACATTTTCAGTCATTATTTCTTCAAATAAGATTTCATTTCATTGTTCTTTCTTTTCTCCTTCTATGATATAGTTGATATAATTGATATAATTGTTGGTACCCTTGATGTTGTCCAGAGGCCCCTTAAACTATCCTAATATTTATGGATTCTTTCTCTCATTTTGCTGTTCTGATTGGGTATTTTCTATTTCCTTATCTTCTAAATAATTAATTCAATCCTCTGCTTCATCTAATCAGCTGTTGATTCTCTCTAATATATTTTTCATTTATTATATTCTTTATTTCTGACTGGTTCTTTATTATGTTTTTTATCTCCATTTTTATATTTCCTATCTCTTTGTTGATATTCTCCCTGAGATCATTGAGCATCCTTATAACCAATGTTTTGAACGCAAGTCTGGTAAATTGGTTGTCTTTTTGTTTAGTATTTTTCTGGAGCTGTGTTTTGTTCTTTTATCTGGTACGTGTTTTTTTCCTCCCCATTTTGACCAACTTCTTATGTTTGTTTCTATATATTAGGTAGTACTTCTACGTCTGCTGGTCTTAGTGGAGTAGCTTTATGTAGTAGGTGTCCTGGGGGGGCCCATTGGAATAGCCTCCCTTATCTCTTGAACTGTCTCCTCTAGGTGTATTTATTGTGTGTGTTGTGTTTGTCCCTCTGTTGTAATCAAGCTTTGGTTGCTGTCTGAATGTCAGTGGGAAGAATTGACCCTTGGGTTGATTGGTTGTGAGACCATGACTTCACTATAGGAGCTATTGCTCAGGGACTGACCTTATAGAACAGAATTTGCTTTAGCAGGACTTTGGTACCTGCCCAGTTTGCCCTTTGTGTGTGTTGTCCTTCGAAGCATCTGGGTGATGCTTTTGCTAGGTTCAGAGCTGACCCCTGGGCATGACAGCCCCAGGGCTTCCTGGGTGATGCCACACCCCAGGCCTAGTGCCCTTAAAGCCTGTGTTCTTCCTGGGGCACCTAGTATGAGCCAAAGCAACCCACAGATGGCTTACATCTGTGTTGGACTCAGAGGTGATTCCAAAGGCCAAGCCATGAATCAAGGCTGGCTACCATTAGTGCTGGGCTTAGGGTTGCTCAGAGAGTGGTACAGGACTCACTGAAGCCAGATGAGGTTTGTTTGGGTTTGGTGAGCCTTAAGAGATTTTACAGAAGTCCACAGCGTGAGGCAAGACAGGCCATTTGTACAGAAAAACCATTGAATGTGGCTTGGGTGAACCCACAATTTATCAGGAAATCACTAGGGTGGAGAAAACCAACAGCATTAGCCAGGTTGATGCAGACTCAGATATGGCAACACCTCTATCTGCTTGCTAGTGGGGACTGGTGGGACTCAATAAAGGACCAATGAATGGCTATTGTCAGCTCCCTATTCCAGGAGATAGCTGCCTCTCTAGCCCCTACTCTGTAGCCAGACAATTCAGTTTCTCCCCATATGTACCTGCTGTGTTTCACCTGGGACTCCATTCACCCTCATGCCATTCAGCCAAAATTTCTGCTGGTTTTCACAGTCAGAAGTTATGCTGACTTCTCATTCTGGCACTGGAACTCTGGGCTGGAGATCCTGGTGTGTGACTGGGACACCTAACCCTTCTTGGGGGGACTTCTGCAATGGAGATTGCTAATGGTTATAGGTGGTGTGGAAAGCCTTCAGTCTGTTCTGTGTCTCCTCCACTCCTACCAGTTTCAAGATGACTTCTTCTGTATGTCCTTAGTTGTAGAGCTTTGGTTCAGCTAGACTTCAGATGATTCTCAATGATGGTTGTTCTATAGTTTAATGGTAATTTTGATGTAGTCATTGGTCATGAGAGAAGACAAGTACAATTTACCTACCACACACTCTTGACCAAAAATTTCTGTAAGGGTGCCGTTTCGTCACCTAGTGGAAAAACTGAAAATAACATTTAAGGCAATGATTCTTATCCGGGAAATTATGTCTCCAGGGGAGCCTTTCACAATACATTTTTGTCTTCCACTGAAGGTACTACTTGTATCTGCTGGGAAGAGGCAAGGGATACGTATAAACATCCCATATAGAATGTTCTCCACAACCAATAATTTTCTCCCTTAAAAACTCCATAACACCAAGATTTAAAAACCATGATCTAAATGTCTTAATTTAATTTAAGAAGATGTCATTTCAAATGGACTTTAATGTCCATTTAGATCAAGACACTATCAGCTTCAAAACTAGGACCTTATAGAAAACAAAACTGTATATTTGTTTTACATTACACAAAACTGACACTCATATACACAAAATTTTAATGTCACCAAATTGGTATATTTAAGTATTGATTTCTTGTAAAATATCTGAATAACTATTTTCCTAAAATAGATCATAGAAATAGCAGGAAAGATAAGTGAAAAGAACAGACTTTCTCTGTTCTCTGAGAAAATAAATAAAATAGCTGAACAGAAATAAATTTCCATAATTTCTTCATTGTACTAGGCAACAGCACCTCAAAAACTTGGAGCATCTGAGGCATTGAGTACAGTTTAAACAAAATTGAAGGAAAATATCAGATATGAACAGAAACTGCCTTTTTAGGTACCAGAAAACAGTTATTGAAAGTTTGGTGTAAAAAATCTGGGAAACCATAATAATATTTTCTATTATAAATTTAAGCTAGAAATCCACAGCCAGAAGGTGTGGCATATTCGGCATTTTAATTTATTCACCATGCATTTCAATCTCTTTTCCATGTATCTTCCTGTACCGCAGAGATTAGAAAGCAAAGAAATTATTCCCTGAGTTTATAGCAGCTGTAGTTCTATGTGTGATTTAGTTTTGTATCATCAGATGTATTCATATGTGATTTGAATTGGAAACTGAATTAAAATAAGGGAGAGAAAAGAAAAAGCCAAGGGGTGGAGAGAGAACAGGATATAAGAAACAAGGCATCCTCTTGGCAAACACGTGAGCAGTGACTTTGAAACCTAAAATGCTGGTGGTTAATTCTTGATTTTTAGATTGCAGAGCACAGTCAAAGATGGGAACCTGTGGCTGGCAGTTGGTGCATAAACTTTCTCAATCTCAATTTCTAGAGTTGAGCAAGTAAAGTGTATGTAGAATATTTTGCTGTATGTTATCATGGTATTATTTAAAATAAACAAAATATACAAACAATCTAAATGTTTCTCATTAGTGGGCCACTTAGGTAAACAAATTTACATTAATACATAAATTTATTTAAATTTACTTATTGAAATAATGTAGATCTGGTTTCATTTTCAAGGAAAAATGTAATGATACAAATATTCAGACATTCATTCCCTTAAATATTTATTCAATACCTACTGCATATTTCAATGTCATAGATACTAATGATGAGAAATATTAAAACATATATACTTTAAATATATATTTATATGTACACATATGCACATATATACACATATGTACTTGTCTTATATATGTCATATTTTATATATCTGTTACTGATTAATTATTATAGTTACCTTAAGTTGCAATGGAAATAAAATAAATCAGTCAAATGTAATTCTAAGTGTGTTGTAAAAGTGACATTATGTGTTTATTCAAATGGTTATGATTTATTGAGCATTTACAATGTGTGAAACATGGTACTAAGTACTTTACATGAATTCCTTAATTAATCTTCAATGCAACCTAAAACACTAGACCCGAAACCTAGCTCTTCTTACACAATAAGAAACTGTCAACTAGAAAAACTAAGTACTTTATTCAGTGTACATGGGCAGTACATGATAGAACATAAATTTGAAAAAGAGTTTTCTGGAACCTCTGAGTCCACGCTTTATAATGCTATATCTTTTTATTTATCTCATTTTTTAAAGTTGATACTTAGAAATTATCTCCCAAAAGGTTGTTCTTTCAACCTACAAAAAAGTAAGGATATTAATAAGTTTCTTACAATATTGTCAATGCTGAATATCTTAACATGATTTCAGTCAGGCTATGTGATTGTGTAGTATAAGCCTTACTGTTGGATTTTTTTTCAGTGCAAGGGCCTGACTTAAGCCTTGACTTCTTAGGCTGTCACTTCAAAGAAGCGTTCACTTCAAAGATAACTGTCTTAAAACAACAAAAACAAACAAACAAAAACATACACACAGGTCTCCAGCCACAGAATTTAGATCAAGTGCAAGACCTCTCCCAAGTATCTTTTGTTTTAGAGTTCTTGGTGGCTTTGATAACTAAACTCTTGGTTGGCTGTTTGTTTTTTATTCTTCCTACTCTTTAAATTCTCACTTGTATGTTTTAAATTAATCAATAAAGAGTCAAACCTCTAAACTCTCTGCTTCCAATAAAAGCACAACTCCAGGTGTGTGCTCTCTCTCTCTCTCTCTCTCTCTCTTTGTCTTTTTCTCATCTCTCTCTATCTCTATCTCTCTTCATAGGACCTCACTTTGTGGCCCCATGTACCATGGAATTTCAGGACTTATAAGTAATAAACGTTTTTCAAGTTTCCTGATGGTAATCTCTGAGAATGTCTTGGAATCATAATAAGAACCACAAGGGCCAGTCCACCCACAACATTAGTTATCAATAGGCTGAGAATGGCACAAAACAGATACGCTATGGAACTTAATTTTGTCTTCTGACATCATGGTGAAAGGCATGAGCTTCCTATGTACATCTTCACATTTGCTGAGTTTCATGCTTGAATTAGATAGTTTAATTATGATAATCTCATGAATGGCCATGAAATTCTGTTGCTTGCCATTCACAAAGCTATTACAAGCATACCTGTTTTGTTTATCATCTTTTCCTTCTGGAATTAAAAAAATGTTTTGGAAACTTTATATCACCACTTTGGCGGGAAAAATTTAAAAACAATTAAAGGAGCATATCACAATAACCTCAGATAGTTATTACATAACTTTATAGCAATATTTTGCTGTCCTTCCAAAGAATTCTTGTTATGAACAATGGATAGGTTGCGTAAACCTCAGAGAGAAATTAACATACATTCTGAATTTCTGCAGTAAATAAGATTTCTCTGTCTTTTCTTTACAACTTCTAATTAGGATTCTTGTTTCTAATTGTCTGTGCAATTCTTATAAAGTCGTATCCTTTCGAAGAAAGTTAATGATTGAAAGTTACCATCCTATTAGGCGAGTGATTGATGTTAGGTAATTGCATTTTGAAAGACAACAGCTACAAATAAGTGCCCTTCTGCTTTCACCAGCATAGCGCTCTGTCTTAACAAAACACTAAAATGTTGCTTTCCAAATGTTATTATTCACACTTTGCTTTACAACCAAAGCATCATATAGTAAAAGAAGCAAGGTGGCAGTGATACATGAAGAATTCTATTATTAAATGTGAATGTGGTTATTTTTTTACCCCGATCCTGCAATAACGCTAAATATATTAGTGTACCTTGAAGGCAAATACCACCTGATGAACTTCAAGTATAAAACACAAAAAAATAATTGTTATGAATTCCACGACCAACTAGGATATGCTTGTTAATATAATTAATTAAATAATGAGTTCTCTGATTTCTAGTACAATTCAAATAATTTAAGAACTAATATAACAAATTATTAATACACATTGTGCTAAGTATAATACTTGGGATTCAACACTACTCAGAGTAGAAATGTGCTAACTAACAGATGTGAAAACAATCAATTTGAAGGGCTATGACCCTGTATGCAAATACTTTACACAAACTATGAATAAAGGAATATCAGAGAAGGTGGTATACAAGCTAAAGTTTATGTATCAATAGGATTTTGTCCAACTAAGAAGAAGAAAAAGATAATTCCAGGCAGAGGAAATAGCATAAAAGAGGTAGACATGGTGAAATGATATGGGACATTAATCTAATGATTTGTAATCTAGGACTAGCATGGATAGGGCATGGCAGCAGGTGGTGGCAGATCATACTAAAAGATAGATTAGACATATATTATGCAATTTAAATTACTAACTGCATTTTAAAGAGGGAACTCTGGTAGCAACTAGGTGTGGGCATGGGTGTAGAAACAAAGACCAAAGATCATTTCAAGTCTTTTGCTGGAATCTAAATTAGAGTGATGAGGCAACCTGAGCCAATTCAGTAGAATCTGAATGGGTGTATGGTGAGGGGTGGGGAAGAAGGGGAAAAAAATAGGAATATCTACAGAGGTATGGAGGTAAAGTCAACATGAAGATGTTCATCTTCATGGGGAAATTTAAGAAGGAAACTTCACGTTATCAAGTGTGTGATGTGTTGAGAACTTTGATTTATTTCATTTTACAATATCTCTATTAGGTACTCAGCACTATGCCTGACTTGTGGACAAAACAAATAAAACTCTGAAATCAAAAAGTTTAGTGCACAAAGAAGATTCATATCTGTTAAAAGACAAAACAAACGAACAACAACAAAAATAAAAAGACAAGTCCAAAATGGAGTCACTTGTGCTAAGTAAACCAAAACTTAATATCTAACCTAGTTGCAATTACACCTTTTCCAGTAATGCAGTCTTAATTGCTTGGTGTAAAATACTCTGGTCAGCACCAATGAAGTAATCCTTTTATCCCCTCAAAAGAAAAAGTAATCTGTTAATAGATCCCTTCCATTGCTGTTAGATATGCTACCTTACTCTAAAATTTTATTATATATATATATATATATATATATATATATATATATATATATATATGAGTGTGTGTGTGTGTTTGTGTATATTTACTTTTTATTTTGTCTTTAAAAACCATGGTATTTCTGTAGCACTTTGGAGCTTTCATCTATTTGCTAGATTGCCCAATTCATGAGTCATTCATCAAAGCCAATTGGATTTCTAATTTACTCAGCTTAATTTTTGTTATATAACAAATCTGAAAATCACAGCTATCCAGGCTATTATTATAAAACTCTTTTCATAGGATAAAGTGATTTTTTTATAACCATAAAAAATTCTAATAGATACTAGTTCCTCAGTTGAAAATAATATCTATATCTACATTTAATCTATATCTACCTACATCCACATCTATATCTGTGTCTTTAACTATTATCTATTATCTATCTATCTATCTATCTTTTTTCCATTCATCCATCGTGTATCATTTATCTATCTTCATCATAATCCTTAACTATAGGAGAAATTGTGTTCTTAAATTCTGTAAAGAATTTATTTGAAGTACGAGCTTTATGATTTTTATATATGATATACTTACAATGGGACTATTGATTTCTTCTTTTTTTTCTAATTTAGTTTCTATTAGGACTGTATGACTCCTTGAACAGCTTGAACACCTGTTTGCAGCTTCTGTAAACTTTTAATAAATATTTTATATATCTTAGTTCCAGCATTAACTACTGTCACTCTAAACTGAAATTACCAAAAGCACGTCTCTCCTTCCCTTTCTCATGTTGCATAGAGTTGTCAAGCAACAAAGTTTAGAACCAGTACTAAAAAAATCTTAGAACATTTTATTTCATTATATTTTTGTTCTGTTTTTAAAATACTTATAGTCATCAATCAATACATCTAACATAATTATATATTATTTTTGCTAGGTGTCAAACAGTGTTCTAAGTGCTTTGCATGCATTACTCCATTTAACCCTCACAGTGGATACATTATTTTTATTACTATTATTAGTAGTACTGTGCAGTTAGAGTCACAGTACTCTAGGAACATTAAACAAAGATTTCAAAGTCACAGAATCAGTACCTGTCAAAAACAGAACTCAAGTCAAGTTCTATTTGAACCTAAATTTGTTATATTATTTTATTATATTATTATTGTATATCAAAGATTCTTATACAAAGTCCCTTGCCTTAGTGCAGAGTAAATGTAGGCATGAAAACTGGCCTTAATTCAATATCACAGTTGCATAAGAAATAAATATATCAAAACAAATACAAAGATTTTAAAGACAAGAATGCAAGAGGTTTAAGAAAAGTGTATTATTAATAAAGGATGCATATAAACTAATATTTATTTTTTAAAATTAAAAGCCAATGGGCATAATTGCCTCCCTTTCCCCACCTTACCTGAAAAGTCCTTGAAATGATATAGTAGACTTCACACATTTTAAAGTGTTAACTCATAATCATCATGGAAAACCAGACAATATGCAAGCAGTAAAACCTGTATTTCAAAAAATTATTGGAAAACATGAGACACATGGGTTCTAATTTACTGATAAGAGCAAAGAAAACTACAAACAAAGCCAAATCATAGAAGATTGTAGAGATGCTTCCAAATATCAGTTAGTAATCAAAAGCAAGAGGGAATCTATAAGGACATGGGTTTCTCTTTGGCATTTTTATTTATCTACTCTGAGAAACTGCCCATGGACAACATAAGCAGTCTTCACTGTCAACCTCTCTCAAATATTTTTTAAACAAATTGAACTATCTGCTAAGAAGGAGCTTCTACTGTAATAACCAAGGCAGGAGACTTGCAGTGCCAGAGATAACACCAGACCATCACAAGGATCACGGAGACAGATACGAAAAAAGAAAAAACACGTTTGATTTAGGCTTCCATTATGAAGCAATGACTCTCAGAAGCAAGAACCCTGACAAGGCAGGCTTTGGCTAGAGAAAGAAAGTAGAGAAGCCCCCAAATTTTTGAGCCTAAGAGAATGGGCAAGTGCCACAGTGGGAATAAAGAAGTGATTGCACATTCTCCCTTCTTCACACAGAGAGTTTTTAGCTATGATAAGAACACATGTTCACTGACAAAACATTGTCAATAGCCAAATACAATTAGGAAGAAACAATACTGAATCAACAAATATTTGAAAAGTCAAAAGTTTCATGTAAAGACAAGAATCCCTACAAAAAGACCACACCAAAAAGACTGAATTTAAGGAAAATACATTCTCGATATTTTCAGTAAAAACATGCTGCTGACACAAAGGAAAATTCCTTTTTAAAAAGAAATAAAAATATTATGTTTAAAAAGAAACAAAACAAACATGATTTGAATGCTGACTTCGTATTTGTTATGGAAGAACTAAGATTATTTTTACCTGAATACTGAACCAACAACAAAGGGTAGAAGACATGTAAGAAAACTTGTGAAAATTAAAAGATGTGTCCACGTGTTCCAAGATGCAGCTAGAATTCTAACAGAAGTAAATACAAATAGAATGCAGAAAGAATAAATAAAGACAAATGAAGATATGGCTTTAAAAAATTCCCAGAGTTGTGGAAATATAGTCTTATTAAGATTTAAAGGGCTCACAGGGCTCTAATTAGAAAAATAAAAGCCAAAGAAAAAAACAAACAAACCAAACAAAACCCCAAACAACAACAAAAAAAACTCCAGTATATTTCAATGAGACTAATTTAGACATATCCTTGTCACTTTCAGATTTCCAAAAATAAATGGAACTAAAAACAACATAAAATTCTTGGCATAAGTTTTGTTATCACTGCTTAAAAAGCAATGACAGCTTGAAAGGAAATTATTTTAAACCTATCATCCTATACAGAAAAAAAAATAAAACAAAAATCAAACAAAAACACTAGCATTTCAAACTGAAGACTTTCTAAAATTTTCTGGTCAAACTTCTACATGATAAACTAAAGAACAAAAGTCAAATGCAAAAAAATAAAAACCCAAACTCTGGGATATAAGACACATTGTTGAGAGAAATAGAGCAAAAACAATTATTTACAAGAGGGAACCCAACTAAAACTAGAATTGCCTCCAGAGGGGCAGGCCCCTTGCAGTACAATCTTCCCAGCTAGATGAGTGTTCTAGGAACCATCTGCATCGTTGTCCCAGTTGGCGTTGTTGTGAGAGGCTGCATTTGGCTGCACTGAATTTTTCTGGAGACTCTTTCAATGCATTTGCCCATTTCATGATGGGTGATTTACATGAACAACGTGCATTATAACAACACAACTGCCAACACCATGCTGTGTGTTCAGCAGTTTTTGACCAAAAATGTCATGATCCTAGTGTTCCACCGCTTTATTCACCTGATCTCACCCTGAGTGACATTTTTGTTTCCCTGGATGCAAAAAGTCCTCAGAGGGAAATGTTTTGCCTATGTAAAAGATGTGACAAAAAAACCAGCAGAAGTACTAAAAAATATCAAAATCAAGAAGTTCAAAAACTATTTTGAGCAATGGAAAAAATGTCTCAAAAGGTATATTGCATCAAATAATGAGTACTTTAAAGGTCACTAAAGTTTAAACATGTAAGAATAAATAAACATTTTTTATTATATAAATTTATTTTTGAGGAAAGGAGTTCTCCCAGTATTGTCATCTTTTTATGCAAGTACACATTGAGATAGACTGAGCCCTTACATGTATGTCTTATAAATAAACATTTATAGAAATATTACTGTTCTTGCTATATTAGTAAATATAACCAAAATATATACTTTACTATAATTTTCACATGTAAGACTGAAAAATTTTGTGCATTTCAAGCTTTTATTTAGTTATATAGAGAAGCTACTATAAATTACATTTACCTGACATTAATGAATTAATTAATTATTTCTTCACTTTTCCACAAACTAAAGAATTTATCACTAGAGTTATTTAATTATTCACTATTTATTAAATGTCCTTTATGTGTCTAGTAACATGTTAAGCTCACATATACTTTTGTGTCCATGACTATATATTTTTTTGTTTGGTATTACAGATTGAAACACTGTACTAATTTTAAGACACTAATAAATCTCTAGATTTAGTTTATTACATAATCTCTTAATAAATTGTTAATCTAGCAGGTGAATATTTTTATTTTCTTCTGAGACAAAAGAGAAAACAAATAAGTGATAGAAATTTATTTCTCTTAAACATTTCTATTATACTCCATTCAGTTTGTTAAGACACTTCTTTTGAAATTAACATTCTATAGGAAATATTTTCCTTTATATCATATGAACTCTGACAATTAAGTTCACAGACATGCCACCATGTGCTTATGTTGACAGCACTATACAAACGACTTGGTAAGGTTTCATAAACAGTATATCTGTGTCTCACAGTTATGTTCCTGTTGACATGTGGCGATATCTTGCTGAGTGGCATTCATTATTGTTGTTGTGTGTTTTGTGCGCTGTCTCTAGAATGTCAGAACTTGAATTGAAGCAACCAACAAACATGAAATTTCTTGTTAAACTTGGCAAAAGTGGAAGTGAAATCAGGGACATGTTTGTCCAAGTTTATGGAGATAATGCCATGAAGGCAATAGCAGTGTACAAATGGGTTAAATGTCTTTCTGAAGGGAAAGAAAGTGTTACTGATGAAGAGAGGTCAGGGCAGCCAGTAGGAATGAAATTGATGAAAACATTGTAAAAATTCATCGATTGTGGGTCAAAATCATAGGCTGTCTGTGAAATGCATAACAGACCAAGCAAACATCCATAGAGACAGTTAGGAAAATCTTAACTGAAAATCTTGGCATGAGAAAGGTAGGTGCAAAAATGGTTCCAAAAGAGCTCACCAATAAACAAAAGCAAAGTCTGTTTGCCAAGACCTTTTGGAGAGGCTAGATGATGTTTTGGGCAGTGTTATCACTGGTGATGAAATGGGTGTGCCAAAATGACGCTGAAACTAAGTGTCAAAGTGCACAATGGAAGTCAGCCAATTCTCCATGATTAAAAATGTTCTGTCAGTCCAAATCAAGTCAAAAAAATGTTGCTAAACTTTTTTGATATCAGAAGTATTGTTCATTCTGAACTTGTACCAACTGAACAATCAAGTTTACTATTTGGAATCGCTGAAAAGGCTGCATGAAAAAGTTGGATGAAAACGACCTGAATTTTTCACCAACTCATGGCTCCTACATCACAACAATGCACCAGTTCACATGCCCCTGTCTACGAGGAAGATTTTAGCCAGGGCGCAAATAACTGCATTGGAACACCCTCCCTACTCACCTGATCTGGCCCCCAATGACTTTTTTGTTTACCCCAAAATAAAGGAAATATTGAAAAGAAGACATTTTGATAACATTCAGGACATCAAGGATAATATAATGACAGCTATAATGGGACTTATAGGTAGAATTACAAAATTGCTTTGAAGGGGGAACTAGGCACTGGCATCAGTGCATAGCTTCCCAAAAGGAGTACATCAAAGGTGACCATGGTGATAGACAACAATGAGGTATGTAGCACTTTTTTTAGGGATGACTTTGTTAGCTTAATTGTCAGACCAAAAATATGTTTTTCACGGCAATAAAAAGTTCTAGTAATTATCAGACTATTTGATACTATCATATTTTAAAAATTATATTCTATATATTATAATACATTTACAACTTCTTGTTCTATTAGGGATTTTAGACAGAGATGAATAATTCAGAAGAAGTTTTGAAGAAATTCATGAGCATAGATTTGAAAAAAATCCAGAAAGCATTGGTAACAGGACAAAGATTCAATAACTCTTTCTCCTCTGAATTTCTCTGAGAGAGAGAGAGAGAGAGAGAGAGAGAGAGAGAGAGAAATAAAAAATTTGAGCAAATAATTCCATGGAGACTGTTGCTGTTTTATACCTTATCTGCTCCTATCACCTAGAATAGTTCATAGAAATGTTGAAATGTGTTACATAGAAATGTTTAAAAACATTTAAATGAGTGACTATAAGTAAATGTTTTCCTAAATAAATTAATAGATGACCAGGAATATGGGACAAAATAGCTTACCTTTGAGTTATAAACATGTTCAATGAAAGAATTATTTACAAAATATTTATTACATTTATTTAATCTACTAAATAGGGTACTAAACATTGTGACATAACATTGAAGGGCTAGAAATCACCCTACCTTCAAGATGTAAGCATCTTAGAGGAAAAAAAAAATTTAAATGCTAAATGCTAGCTTAAGTGAAGGCTGGTTTAGATACACAGAGGAGTATAAAACCTGGAGAAATATAAGGATAAATAAGAGTTATTAAGCACAAAAGAATGGAAAAGAAATAGAGTGCAAACATGATAGATGAGAGAACTATTTCCATTTAAGTTGTCTTTCTCTTTTTAGATGCACAGGATAGGTTCTGCACTTTTGTTTTCTTACTACTTCAACTAAAAGTCACTCAGGAAGTCTGTAATTGGCATTTCCAATGGGAATTATATACAATATGACTATTAAAAAATTTCTTATATTTAGCTTCCTTTTTTTTTCTTTGCTTTCAGTTTTATATTCTGCATATGAGTGAAGTCATACAGTTCTTTGTTTTTTCTGTCTGGCTTATTTCACTTAGCATGATGACCTCCAGGTCCATCCATTTTGTCGCAAATGGCAATATTTCATCTTTCCTTACAGCTGAGTAATATTCCATTGTGTATATGTACCACAGCTTCTTTATCCAGTCATCTGTCGCAGGGCACTTTGGTTGTTTCCATGTTTTGGCCACTGTGAACAGCGCTGCAATGAACATTGGGGTACATAAGTCTTTGCGGACAAAGGGTTTCAAGTCTTTTGGGTAGATCCCCAGAAGGGGGATTGCTAGGTCAAATGGTAACTCCATTCCCAATTTTCTGAGGACCCTCCACACTGCCTTCCACAGTGGTCGTACCAGTTTGCACTCCCACCAGCAGTGTACCAGAGTTCCTTTTTCTCCACATCCTCTCCAGCCCTTGTTATTCCTTATCTTGTTGATAACAGCCATTCTCACAGGTGTGAGGTGGTATCTCATTGTGGTTTTGATTTGCATTTCCCTGATAGCTAATGAGGATGAGCATTTTTTCATATGTCTGCTGGCCATTTGTATTTCTTCGTGGGAGAAGTGTGTTTAGTTCTTCTGCCCACTTTTTAATTGGGTTGTTTGTTTTTTTGTTGTTAAGTCTTATTAGTTCTTTATATATTTTAGATATTAGACCCTTATGTGATGCGTTATTGGCAAATATATAAGGTGATGGAAAGAGAAGTCACATTAGGTGGTGAACTTATTATACAACAAGGTGACAATGCACTGTAGAATTGTATGCCTGAAACCTATGTAATCCTTGCTAACAGATGTCACCCCAATAAAAAAAATTAAAAAAAATTTCTTGTGAAACTGCCCTAATTTTAACACTTCTTATTTTGGGTAGGAATATTGCAGTAGTTTCTGATCTTATTTTCCCACTCTAGCATGGAATTTTTTCAGTGCATTCTTTTTTTAGTGTTTAGTATTTTCCTAGAAAGCCATGCCAATCATATAACAACTGTCTTTCAGATATTTATAACATGATGGCCCCAAACATTAACACTCTTACCATAGTACAACTACTATTATGTGACTTAACTTACTTTCCTACTGTCTTTTTTAACAAACTGCTCCACAAAACCTCCATTGAAGTAACAGTGGACAGAGAACCTACTATGTTACATTATTGATAATATTTTCACAACATTATTTTTCCCTCATTCCCAATAATTTACTTATCCATTCAACAAGAATGTGATGTGGGTCTAAACTATGCCAAGTCCCATTCGTTAGTATTAAGGACATTAAATATTAGGATGTCACTGCCATCAAAGAAACACAGTCACATGAAAAACATAAACTATTGAATATAAATTATAATGCAATACAGAAAGTATTTCAAAAACTTGTTTATCCTTGCAAACTTAATAAAATTTCTTATGCAATGATACCTTCCTTAAAGTCTTGGGTTAAAATGAAATTCTCTTTTTCTTTTTCTGCTATGATACTTTGTTTATATCTTCATTAGGATACTTAATTATTTTTTGCATTATAATTAGTTCATTTATTCCTTTCTTGAATATTTACTGTCTCAGGTGTGCTAGATGTTTCCCGTGTGCCCCCTACTGGCTTATAAATTATTTTAGAAAAAAATTGTATATCTTACTCTTCATCAATGACTAAAAAGCTGTTTTGTAAGGAATTATGTAATATTCTTTTCCCGATAAAAAATAGATAAATTACCGAACTGGGAGTTACTTTTTGATTATAAGAACATTAGACAAAGTTGTGGTTCTTACAAAAGCTAATCTTCTGTTACATTGCTTTGTGAAAAATATGTTCAGAAACAAGCAGTAATGTTCACAGATTACTCTAGCCTAATGAAAGTGCATCTAATACATTACATTTGGCATGTATTTTGCAATTTAAGAGTCATATTAAAAATGAAATTCATAGAAAGACATATAAAAAGAATGAAGCTTTGGCATGTTAAGATAATGGAGAAGACCTGAAAAGTTAGAGAAATGGAAAGTATCTTGGAAAAATTATACTGGAGAGATGTGAAAAAGAGGATTATCATTAATAAATTTTACATGTTCATCCAGATGGCAAAATATATAATTGAGAGATAGAGTCAGATTTTTATTTAAAAATATAGAAATTACCTGCTGAGAGAGTTCTTCATGAGTTTTTATTTAGAGGCTGATAAATGCTAAAATGGAATTCCTTAATTGGTATATTATCTAAAAAGTAGGACATTGTACTAGACTAATTGTAAGGCTGATTTTCAAGGTATGAGGCTAAGATATTTTACATGTCTAACCATAATCTAATTTTCCATTTATGTTAACATCTTACTATTTTCACTTTAGCTAGAAAGAAGAATATGTAAATGAATGTATCTAAATATATATATTTGTGCTGATACATAAATTTTCAATGGTAAAAACAATTATTTTATATAATGTGTATAAATTAGCAAGTCATCAAAAATTTATTGAGTGCCCACACACTGTTTATAAATTATATAATCAGTTATAATTGAAGGGCCACTTTGGTTTTACATATAATTTTCTTTCTCAATACAAGTACAAATATATATGAAGAGATAAGGCATATTTAACATAATTAAATAACAAGTTATGCATGGACTAAAGTATTTTATATATTTGATTGGCATTTTTCTCACTCTCAGCCACAGTATTTATGACATTTACTATTTATATGTACTATTTTTTAAAAGAATGATAAAATGATGAAATTTATTTTAATATGATATGACATTAATATAGTTGCTTGAGAGGAAAAAGTAGAAGACCTTAAAGAACAAAGAAGAAACATAAGTAAGTAAGAAAAAAAGCATGATAAAGACAACCATGAGGGAAGAGTAGTGACACTTGTTTCAAAAATCCATAGGAGAAGAATTCTCCTCTTTCTCTGCTAATTACCTTGATTATAATATAGCCACATAACCATTTTACGTCTCAATTTTCTCATGTCTGTAGTGAGAACATTGCTGGTATCATTTGAAGATACTTGAACTTTAAACACATAATTCTATAAAGTTTTCCCTGTATTTGCTATCAAATAAAATTCATCTCAAATGCTTTGGGAAACAGGCTGGGTTATATTTTATGAAAAGAAAGATATAATTGTTATGGTTTTGGGAATATCTGTCAACTCTCAATTATCTAGTTTTGGGGTTATCCATTTTCTTTATTTATCTTTTCTCTGTCTATTGTCCACTTTTCAGTCATATTACTGTTTATTAACACCAGAGCGCTTATAAGGAATACACCAAATGAAAAATTTAAATCAGCAAATACTGCTACTTTAATTAAATTTATTGGTGTGACATTGGTTAATAAAATTATGTAAGTTTCAAGTGTACAATGCTATAATACATCATCTATACCGAGGGTGCCAAAAACTGTATGCACACTTTAAGAGATGTTATCTATGTATTACATAAATACTGATGGTAACCACTTTGGGTATCTCCTGCAATTCCAAAAGTTAAATGTGACTTGTATTCATCTTTTGTTATCAGTATACATTGAGTATTACAATTTTAATTAGATTTTTCCTTTCTTAAGTTGTGTATACATTTTTTTCGCACCCTCTGTATATTATGTTGTGTGTTCACCATCCCAAGTCAAATTTCCTTCCACCACCTTGTATTTGAACACTTTACCCTCTTCTTCCTCTCCCCCTTCTTACCTCTGGTAACCACTAAAATGTTGTCTATGTCTATGAACTTTTTCTTATTTGTTTGTCTTGTATGTTTGTTGTTTTCAGTTTTATATCCCACATATGAGTGAAATTATATGGTTCTTGATTATTTTTATCCTACTTACTTTGCTTAACCTGCTAATCTTAAGATACATCCATATTTGTTGTCACAAATAGCACTATGCCATTTGTTCTTATGGCTGAGTAATATTGCATTGTGTATATATACCACATCTTTATTGAATCATCTGTGGAAGGACACCTGTTGCTTTCATATCTTGGCCACTGTGAATAATGATGAAATGAACATGGGGTACATATATATCTTTATGGATAAATGTTTTACATTTTTTGGTATCATGTGGTAATTCTAGCTCTTTTTTAAGGAACCTCCATAGTATTTTCCCTGGTGGCTATACCAATTTGTGTTCCCAATAATGAAGTATGAGAGTTTCTTTTTCTCCACAACCTCTTCAACAATTCTTGTTACTTGTCTTAATAACAGATGTGAGGTGGTATCTCACTATTGCTTTGATTTGCATTTCCCAAATACCTCCTGAATTGAGCATCTTTTTATATATCTCTTGGTCATTTATATGTCTTTTTAGAAGAAATGTCTGTTCAGGTCCTCTACTCATTTTTTACTTTGTGAGTATTTTCTTGTTGAGTTCTATGAGTTCTTTATATATTTTGGAATTAGTCCTTTATTAAAGATGCTATTTGAAAATATCTTCACCCATTTGGTTGGTTGTTTCTTTGTTTTGTTGATGGTTTCTTGTTCTGTATAGAAGTTTTTAAATTCGACATAGTCTTATTAATTTATTTTTGTTTTTACTTCCCTTGCCTTCGAAGTCAAACTCATAAAATCAACTCTTAGACCAAGGTCTGTAAGTTACTATCTATGTTTTCTTTTATGCAATTTATTGTTTCGGGTCTTATATTTATGTCTGATTCATTTTGAGTTAATTTTGGTGCATGATTACAGATAGTAGTCTAGTTTAACTCTTTTGCATGTGGTATTCCGATTTTCTCAGCATCTTTTATTGAAAAGACTTTCTTTTCTTCATTGTATGTTTTGATTCTTTTGTCAGAGATCATTTGTCCATATTTATGTGGGTTTATTTATGGGTTCTCAGTTCTGTTTCATTGGTCTGTGCACCTGTTTTTCTACTAATACCATACTGTTTTGTTTATTGTCCCTTTGTAGTATAATTTGAAATCAGGGAGTGTGATACCTCTGCTCTTGTTCTTTTTCCTGATTGCTTTGGCTATTCAGGGTTTCTTGTGATTCCATACAAATCTGATAATTTTTTGTTCTATTTATTTAAAAAATGTCATTGGAATTTTCATGAGGATTGCATTAAGTCTGCATATTGCTTTGGATAATATGGCCATTTTAACTATATTGATTCTTTCAATACATGAACACAAAATATCTTTCTACTTTTTCGTGCCTTCTTCAATTTATTTTAATAATGTCTTGTGTTTTCAGTGTATAGATTTTTCACATCCTTTGTTATGTTTATTCCTAAATATTTTGTTCTTCTTATTGTAATTACAAAAGAAAAAAATTTAAATTTCTTATTCTGAAACTTCATTTTTAGTATACAGCAACACAATGGATTTTTGTGCATTGATTTTGTATCCTGCAAATTTATTATATTTGTTCATTGATTCTAATAGTATTTTTGGTGGAGTCTTTAGGGTTTTCTATATAAAGAATCACCTCATCTGCCAAAAGTGACACTTTGACTTCTTCATTCTCAATTTGGATGCTTTTTATTTCTTTCTCTTACCTTATTGTTCAGGCTAGGACTTTCAATACCATATTGCATAACAGTGGCGAGAGGGGTCATCTTAGTCTTGTTCCTGATTGTAGATAAAAGCTTTCAGTTTTTCAACATTAAGCATGACATTAGCTGAGGGTTTGTTGTATATGGTCTTTATTATGTTAAGGTGCTTTCCTTCTATACCCATTTTATTAAGCATTTTAATCATAAATGAATGTTGTATCTTGTTAAATGCTTTTTCTGCATCTATTGTTTTTGCTTTTGGTTTTTTGTTTTGGATGGTTCCCTGAACAAGGCTTGAACCCAGGCCGGGGCAGTGAGCCCACTGAAGCCTAACCACCAGGGAAGTTTCTGCATCTATTAATATGATTATATGATTTTTATCCTTCATATTGTTTATGTGGTGTAACACATGATTAATTTGCATATGTTGAACCATCCTTGCACACCTGGAATGAACCGCATTTGGTTGTGATTGATAATATTCTCAATGTATTGTTGTATTCAATTTGCTAGTATTTTGTTCAGGATTTTTGTGTCTGTATTCATCAGAGATATTGGTCTATAGACTTTTTTTGTGTGTTATCCTTCTCAAGTTTTGGTTTGAGGGTAATTCTGTTCTCATAAAATAACTTAAGATGTATTGCCTCTTCTTCAATTTTTTGGAAAAGTTTAAGAAGTACAGGTATTATATCATCTTTGAATGTTTGGTAGAATCCACTAGTAAAACCATCTGGTCCTGAAATTTTGCTTTGGGAGATTTTTAATCATTGTTTTAATTTCTTTGCTGTTGATTGGTCTATGATTTTTCAGCTTTTTGTGATTCAGTCTAGGAACATTACCTATTTCTAATAACTTGTCCATTTCTTCTAAGTTATTGAGTTTGGTGGCATATAGACTTTCATAATATTCTTGTATGATCCTTTGTGTTTTTACAGTATCTGCCATAACATCTCATCTTTGATTTCTAAATTTATTTGTGTCTTTTTTCTCTTTTCTTCCTTAGTGAGTCCAGCCACAGTTTGTCAATTTTATTAATCTTTTTAAAAAGCCACCCCTATGTTGCATTAATTTTTTGTGTTGTCTTTTCGTTTTATATTTCATTTAATTCTGCTATAATTTTTTTATTATTTTCTTTCTTCTGCTTTCTTGTGGCTTTATTTGTTCTCTTTTCTAGTTCTTTAAGATGTAATATGAGGTTGTTTATTTGGGATTTTTCTTGTTTCTTGAGATAGGCTTCTAATGACATAAACTCTCTTTTTACTACTTTTGGCTATATTCCAAAAGTTTTGATATTTTGTATTTTTATTTTTATTTGTTTCTATGTACCTCTTTTTAAAATTTCTATTTCGACGCAATTGTTCTTTAGTAGCACGTTGTTTAATCTCTACATACTTGTGCCTTTTTCTACTTTCTTTTCTCAGTTGGTCTAAAATTTCAAAGCATTGTTGTAGGAGATATGGTTGGTGTGATTTCAATCCTTTTAAATTTGCTGCTACTAGTTTTGTGTCTCAATATATGGTCTATCCTTGAGAATGTTCTATGTGCACTGGAAAAGAATGTATACTTTGGTGTTCTAGGATAAAAGGATCTATAAATATCAATTATGTTCATTTGTCTAATGTGTCAAATTAGGTCTAATATTTTCTTATTGATATTCTGTTTGACTGATCTATTTATAGCTGTCGATGAGGTATTTAGGTCCCCTACTATAATTGTGTTTATGTCAATTACTCCCTGCAGTTCTGTTAGTAGTTGCTTTATATATTTTGGTACTCTCTGATCAGTAGCATACATATTAATGTGTTATGTCTTCTTGATATATTGTTTATTTTATCATTATAAAATGTCCATCTTTGTCTCTTGTTATTTTTCTTATCCTTAAGTCTATTTCATCAGATATAATCATGGCTACATCCACTTTTCTCTGGATTCCATTTCTTGGAGTATTGTTTTCTGCCCTTCCACTTTGAGTTTATGTTTTTCCTTGCAGCTGAGGTGTGTCTCTTGGAGGCAACATGTGGATAGGTTTTGTTTTTTGATCCAATCTGCTTCTCTGTCTTTTTAGTGGTGAATTCAGTCCATTTACATTAGGGTGATTATTGATATATATGAGGATTTCTATAACCATTTTATCTTTTGTTTTATGCTAGCTTGGTGTCTCCATTGTTTATTTGCCCTTGTGTTTCTGTTGTTTCAGTTTGCTGGTATTGTATGAATTTTTCCCTCATTAGCTCTTTTTTATGTTATATGTCTCAGTTCTGAATTTTTTTATGTGTATATGGTTACCATTAAGTTTCTGTAAAACAAAGTTTTCTATATACAGTAGTCTTTTTTTCTGCATGTATCTTTTCTCCATTCTTTTTTGAAAATTTAAACTTTTACTCCTTTCCTGTTTAGGTTTTTGCTGTCACAAATTTTTTCCTATTTATTCTGTGAGTTCATTGCCAAGTTGCAGTAGCTATTATTTTATGCTTCTCTTTTCATTTTTTATCTTTTCCCCTCCTTTAACTGTTATATTATATTTAAGTGTATAGTGCCATATTCTGAATAAGGGCTGCAATTTCCTGCTTCTGTCTATTAGTTGTCTTATTCATAGTTTTGTATTCTTTCAGCTTTTTTGTTTCTGATAGAGTAACCCCCTTAATATTTCCTATGAGGTAAGCCATGTGGTGAAAAGATTTTCAGCGTCTGTATGTCTGGAAAGGTCTTTATTATTGCTTCATATATAAGAAATAATTTTGCTGGATATGTTATGCTTGGCTGGTAATTTCTCTCTTTCAGTAGTTGAATACTTGATTCTAATCCTTCCTAGATTGTAGAGTCTCTGCTAAAAATTTTTGATAATAGTCTAATGGGGTTTCCTTTATAGGTTATCATTTTCCTTTCTTTAGCTGCCTTGAGAATTGTTTCTTTGTCATTAAATATTCACAGCTTTAATTTGATGTACATTGGAGAAGGCCTTTTTGAATTGAGATAATTAAATGTTCTGGGGGGGTTGTTTATTTTTGTTTATTTGTTTTGTTTTCTGATTTGATGATTCAGTTTTTTCCAATAGGCTTGGGAAGTTGTCATCAACTATTTGAATAGGTTCTATGCCCTTCACCTTTTCTTCTCCTTCTGATATACCCATTATTCTTATGTTGCTCTTGATGTTGGAGTCAGATAATACTTGTAGAGTTCTTCTGTGTCTTTTAACTCTCAAGTCTCTTTCTTTTTCCATCTGTGTCATTTTCCAATTTCTATCTTCAATATCACTAATTTTTTTCTTCATCTTGTCAGCTTTATTTTCTAAGTTCCATACTTCATTCTTCATCCCTTTTATTGAGTTCTTCAGCTCTAGAATTTCAATTTGCTTGTTTTGTAAAGTTTCAATCCCTTTGATAAAAGTGTTCATCTTATCTTGTTCATTGATTTTATTTCTTAGCTTATTGAACTGCCTGAGTTTTCATGCATATTATTTTTTCAGAACTACAGTCTTGAATTTTTTTGTCAATAAAATCACATATTACCATTTTTTTAAGTTTATTTGATGGAAATTTTTTATTTTCCTTCTAGCTGCCTTGTTACTTTGGTCATTCATAGTATTTGGTGGATTATTTCTCTACCTAGGCATCTATGGGAGTAAACTCTGCAGCAGGTTGATAAGAAGAGGTTTATCTTTTGTTTTCCAATTGATGGCACTGGAGCATTTTATATTCTTTTGCAATGATCCACCTTCTCTGATCTCTGCTTAGAGGTAAAAAAATGCCTGTAATCTCTGGGCAAGTGGGTGTCTCCTCCTTGATCAGATTACCTAAGTCTCAAGGCAATACCCCTGTTGGATAATGTGGTGGTTATGGGGTCCTGAACCCTTGAAATTTCAGTGCTGACTCTGCAACCAGACACAGTATTGTGCTGCCTGAAGTGTCCCAGGAAGCCTCACTGGAATCAGTCAGTTTGGGTGGGAGAAGGATAGGCTGAGAGAGTCTACTGGTGTATATGTGCCTTTGTTTACCTACCAGTAATGGTGAATGCCAGAGCTCACCTACCTCACCTCTGTATATCCACCCTTGTGACAATATAGTCTGTGGCTCAGGATCTGTCTCTCTAGTTCTCACAGATGTAGCTATTCTGCTTTGCAACACTACACTCATTGCTAAAGTTTCTTTTGGGGCCCACTGCTAGCTCTGGAAGAATGTGGGGACATAGCCAAGCTCCATGGCTTTGTTTTCTTCCAAGCAGTAGTGGTTGCTAGAACACAACTGCCGTACTTCAGTATTTTGTCTCTGCCTCAAGGTCTCTGCACAAATCACTGGGTTCAGCCATATTTTATCCTGGTTACTCAGGCAGGAGTTACACTGACAGAGAGCTCCAGGCTGTGTTCATGTTCTGTGGCACCTTTCTTTGCTTTGTTCTCTTCCCTACTCTCCTGTTCACTCTGGTTCATCCTGACGTTTCAGCATGCTGAAACTCTGACATGATTGTATGTTGTGCAGGAATATTTTGTTGAATTATATTTGTGTAACTCATTGTAACTTCAAATGAGGAAGTCAAGGGGAGCCCTCACATTGCCATGCTTCTGACCTACATGATTCTTTTAAAACATGAGAGTAGTTGATAGATTAAAATGAGGGCTTTAAATTAATCATGGACTGAAGGATTCTTCTCATTACTGCAGATCATTATGACTTTTCTATAAAGACTAGAGTTTCTTGGTGAGAATTTCTTCTTTAATACCTAATGATAATGTCAACAATAAACTTTGCAATGTAACACTGATTATGTAATTATTGATACATTCAATTATTAGAATCTTATCTAATAGAAATATTAGTATTGGTCCCTAAAAAAGTCCATGCATTTAAAGATTAATCATAATTAAAACCCTGAGTCTGAGATGAAGTATTAAATTATAAAAGAATTCATTTTAAGAAAACCTGATTTTATCTGAATGTAATATAGTGTAAAATATAGATATTATTTGAATATGCAGACATAATAATTAATGATAAATGTATTAATGCATCTAAATAATATGTATAATAATTATATTTAAGTACAGTAGTAATAAAACAGAATATGTTAATATGACTAAGGCTTGTATGTAGAGAAAGTTATCATATAATTTTTAATTAAATCTTTCCTCTTTATGAAGATTTACATCTATGAAATATTTTATGTGCATATAATTTGAATGGTCATTAATAACAATTAAATAATTATAAAAATGATTATGAATTTATTAAACAGTCAAAATTGTTCAATAATCTTTGTATAGCACCATTGCCATTTAAAATCTGTGTACTTCTGAGAGTTCTTTTGCTGGACAATTATCATATAAACTAATGTCTAAATATCATCTACATAGATCTTTGTTCTTTTAGTTCTATTTATTTGAAAATTTTATAATAAATGTGTATTAATTTAGGGGAGATGATTTTTCTATATTGTAGGTTTGCAAAATGTGTTTTGTATTTTCTAAAAATGGCTGCAAAAATATTTTCCATCCAACATGCTTTCTACAGCGTCACCTTGCTGTTTTTTTAGTTCCTTAAATCTGAACAGACTTTGGGACTACTTAGTTTATTAGAATATGGTGACAGTTATGCCATGCTGGCTTATTTGAATGCCTTTACTAGTCATTTTCTTCTATCTGACACTTGAAAGACAGCCACCATATAAGAAGCACAGTAACCTAAAATTGCTATGTTATAAGAAGTCAAGCCACATTGAGAGGCCTTGGAGAATGTGATGACCTATGTAGACAGAGAAGCCAAGGAACACCTGGGCAACGTACATGTGAAAAATTATGCCATAGAGTTGTTGATATTCCAGCCTCAGCCACCTCAGCTAAAGCCAAATGAAATAAAAAGCCACCTGACAAAGTCCTCATGTTCCTGATCCAAAGAACAGAGACAGAATAAAGTATTGCTTAACATAACTAAATACCAAAGCATTTGTTAATGTAGAAATCAATAACCAAAATAAATGCCTTTTGAGATGATAATATAAACTCTTTTTTAATTCTGTTAATGTGGTAAAAAATTTAGAGTTTTTGATTTTCAAATATTGAAACAATTTAATTTTCCTGAAATGTACAAAATTTGGACATAATGTATTATTCATTTATAATTTGTGGGACTTTATTTATACCATTTGTCAAGAATTTTTACTTATATGTTTATGAAACGTATTTGTTTACTTACATTTTCTTTACCGGCCTGCAAACAGGAGTTGAACAGTATTCTCTTTTCTTTCTGTAAGGTTCATATTGTTTTCCCTTTAAATGCTAGGTAGAAATCATCAGTGAAATAATCTGGGTTAAGATATTACTTTGATTTAAATGTAAAAATTGCCTTAATAAATATTGCCTTAAAAAAAGCTATTTAGGTTTTTATTGCTCCTGAAAGTCTTGATAAATTGTTTTTCAAGAAATTCATACATTTAATTAAGTTGTCATATTCATTAGCATAAAGCTATTCATGATATTCTTTTATATTTTAATAAGTGTATATTCTGTAGTGATAACCCTTTCTCTCTGTGCTATTGGTATTTCTGTCTTCTCTTTTTTTCTTGATTGCCATATTTTTCCATGTATAAGATGATACTTTTGTCTAAAATTGATAGGCCAAAAATTGGGGGTTCTCTTACACAGGAGTAACTGGTTGATATCAATTTCCTAATGGTGGGTTAGAAAAGTAGATGTTGTCTTATACATGGGGGCATCTTATTATGCATGGAAAAATAACCCTCATGAGGGTTATTAATTTCACTATTCTTTCCAAAGAACTGACATATAACATTGTTAATTTACTCTTTGGACTTTTTACCAAATTCATTGATTTCTGCTCTGATTTTTATTATTTCTATTCTTCTACTTGCTATAAATTTCTTTTTCTTTACTTTTTAAAGAAGCATTGTAGGTCATTGTTTTTAAGTTTTTATTTATTTATAGCTGTTTAATTTTTATAGATTTCTAAGAGTGCTTTAATTTATTACACAAATTTTGTTTTCATTATGTAGTTTGAAATATTTTATTATATATTATGAATGTTTTGAGTAATTAATTATTTACAAGTGCATTATTAAAATTTTTGAATAGTTAGATATTTTGTTAATTCTGATTTCTAATTTATTTTATTACCATCAGAGAAAATTACCTGTCAGATTTCAATCTTTTGAAATTTATTGAGGGATACTTTATGTTCAGGTATATTGCTTGTCTTGGAAAACATTTAGTATGTATTGAAAAAGAATACGCTGCTTTATTTGAGTGTAATATTTCATTCTCAATGTCAATTAGGTCAAGTTGTTTGGTTGTGTTTTTTAAATCTTGTGTGACCTTATTTTTTCTCCACTCACTCTATTAGTTACTGGAAGAAGGGTATTAAAATCTTTAACAAAAGTAATTATGGATTTGTCTATTTCTTCCTTCAGTTTCACTTTTATTAGTTTCATGACATGAGGTGCATCCATATCTAGAGTTGTCAAGTCTTCTTGGAAAATCATTCTTTTTATTGTTACGAAGAGTCCTTCATTGGATTGTAACACCCTTTGTAAATACATCCACATTTTCTAATATTATAAAGTCTTGCTACCTTTGTTGTTTACTGTTTGCAAGATAAATCTGTTTTCATAATATGTTTAAACATATATCATGTATATAACATATAGTGTTTCTAACCTTTTTATGTACTCTATTAATCTCTGCCTTTTAATGTTTGAGTTTGCCATCCTGTTATTATTGAGTTGGCCAAGTCATTGTGTTTTTCTTGTGAGTAAATGAAAAGTGATTCTTTTATGGAAAACACAATGACTTTTTGGCTAATGCAATGTTTTCCATTTTTCTCTTCTGAATTTTTGTTCTTCATTGCTTCTTCCTTATGTTTTTTGGTTTCATTGAATATTGATATTGTATCATTTCATTTCATTTCATTTATTGACTTGTAAGCTATCACTTGTTTTGCTATCATTTATTTTAGTGTTTACTCTAAGGCTAACTCTGTATTTTTACATTACCAAAATATGTTAACAGTCGATATTATTTCTCTGAACTTTTCCCAATTTACAACTGAAACTTTATTAGCTCTATTTCACCCTTTTTCCTTAGTAATTCATGCTTTGCATTCTCTCTGCTCACTTTTTATTTCTGCTTTACAAATGTATTAATTCCATACAATGACAGATTTCATTACTATTCCATTATATTCAAAAGATTTATAACCCCATTAACTGATTGTTGTCATATTTCTTATTTCTATATACATTATAAACTCACATGGAATCTGTTATTGGCTTAAACTTAAGTGCCAAAAATATCACATGGATATTCTTCAAGTAGGATATTTAACGTTTAAATTGAAGAATGGCTTGTTAAAGAGAACCAGAGTCAAACAAGTTAAAACTGCAGAAAGTAGATTTATTTAGGAATTGTTGCAATAGGAGAAAAGAGACCTCAGTACAGAACTGGGTTCAATTCAAATACAACAAGGAAAAGTAAGGATTTACAGTCAACTAGTAGGCTGAGGGGTTAAAAAGTAGAAAACTACTAAGTGGATATATCAAGAGTAGGTGAACTCTTGTTGAACTTAGGACAGGGTGATCAGTTATCTAAGGTGAAAGATAAAGAATTTGATCTGATGTTAAGGCTGAAAGATTCTCTTTAAACTAAGCAAAATTTTTGCTACAACTGGGCTATGTAGGCTTGGCAAACACCGAGGCCAAAGTCAAGGCTTAGTTGAAAAAACAGTTCAGAGGAGCCTGACAAAATTTTGGTCAAGGAGAAAATCTTTTTCAGGGTCTAGGCTTTAGAATGTATTATAAGTATGATTATTACTCTATTACTTTCATTTTATTATGTACAGTATCATGTTGTTGCTATTAATTTTTTTATATTTTAACATTTTGAAATAGGATTGCAGTTAAATGATGAAGAGCTTTTTTAATGCTATAATCTTTCTTTTTTTGAAAGAAACATTAACACCATAGTGTTATAAAATCAAGATATTTTTTAAATTATTATAATACTTAGTATCATAAACTTCTAGTTCTTATTGCAATATAAGGTAACCCTAAAAATTAGAAAGCTTCTCATCACTTATGTAATAAAAAATATATTGTATTATTCAACAAAATGATCTTCTTTATAATCTTTTTAAGTAAGAATGGTAAACACAGTAAGTAGTTAAGAATACTCTTAGTCATAAAAACTAAGTTTTTCACCTGACAAGTGCTCTAAAGATATGTAAATAACCATCTTAGAAATGTTCCTCAATTATAAGATAATAATGTATACTCTCCAGGATTGTGATAAAAGTTATATATAATTTTTTTAAAAAATCAGCATAGTACCTAATTGATACTAAAAGCTCAATAAATGTTAAATTATTAAGATTAAGCTTTGATGGCATTATTTGACAATGTTAAAATGTGTCTTTAGAAGTTAAAATAAACCTAAAGAATTATTGTAATATGGAAGTTTGCTGCTTCACATCTGTGTCTACAGAAAAAAAAATAAATTCATCTGAATTTGGAAAGAGTAGAATTTACTGACAAAATGATTTAACATTGTAAGACTAAGTTTTCACCAGTCTTACTCCAAAAACTATTTATATTAAAAGATATCTCTCTATCTCGAAAGATTTATGTATGTACATTTTTAGATAGATGTGTGCTAAATGTACAATCTAGCTGGTATTTTGTTCTGAGTGAGGATAAACGGGGGTGAGAAAGAAGGTGGATTTGGGCAGTATGCTGTGCTGTGAAAGGCAGAGGTTGGCTAGAAAATAAAAGAGCATACAAAAAATGAATCAGCCCAAAGGAATAAAAGCAAGTTTAGAAGCTAGCAACTACAAATAAGTCTAAAGAAAGTGAAGGCTGGAAAACTCCCTTGAGGCAATATTACAAGGTCTAGATTCGAGGCAGAGAGTCTTTTATAAAATGCCAGTGGAAGAGCTCTTGGTCAGGCAGAGGGTTGTTAAGACCCCTGAGCTAGTCAGACAAGTTAAACATGTGTTAGTGTTAGGAAAAGGGTATAAGAACCAGAACTACAGGGTGTTGAGAAACGTTTCACTCCTCATGTAAAATGAGGGTTTAAAGAAGAGAAAACAGATGTAAAGTTTTACCTGTGGGCCTAATAACAAAAACTGCATCAAGCGGGTACATTTGTATCATCAGCAAAAAAAATGAAGAAAATCCTCCAGTTAGAGCTGACAAGACTGAAATTAAGAAGAAAGTCTTGACCTTGCTTAAGTGTGTTTATAATTTGTGGTAATTTACAGTACACTTTTGTTTAAAAGAAAAGGTCAATTTGGTTTTGGTTTTAAATTTTTAATTATGTACCTAAATACCCCAGTTTTTACTTATTCCTGATTAATAAATTAGATTGTTAGTCAAAGGGCTTCTCATTTTAACTCCATCCCTGCTGCTCATGTTAGTACAGATTTCCTAACTTGCCAGATATGTTAATTTAATTTAACTTAATTTAATTAACAGCTTTATTAAAATGCAACTTATGGACAATAAATAGATATATTTCATGTGTACAATTTATTGAATTTGGAGATATGCAAACACCAATGAACTCGTCACTACAACACATCCATCATCTTCAAAAGTATCCTCCTATATGTTTGGATTTTTTGTTGGTTTCTGTGTTGTTTTGTGTGGTGAGAACACTTATCATGAGATCCACTCTGTTAACACATTCTTAAAAGTGTACAATATTGAATTATTAACCAAAGGCACCATGTTGTAAAACAGATATCTGGAATTTATTCATCTTGCATACTTGAAACATCATACCCCTTGAATAACTCCCCATTTGTCTCTGTCTCAGGCCCTGACAATCACCATCTACGCTGTGTATCTATGAGTTTGAGTGTTTTTAGATACCTCACATAAGTGGAATCATTAGGTGTTTGTTCTTTAGTAACTGGCTTATTTCACTTAGCATAGTTTTCTCCAGATTTCTCTATGTTATCCCATATGGCAGGACTTTCTTCTTTTTTAAGGCTGAATCATACACTCTTGTATGTAAACACTACATTTTATTTATCCATTCATTGGTAAGTAAACATTTAAATTGTTTCCATATTTTGGCTATTGTGAATAATGCCACAATGAACATGAGAGTGCAATTATCTCTTCAGGATTCTGGTATCCAGAAGTGGGATCACTTGATCATATAGTAGTGCACGTATTAATTTTTGAGAAAGCTCCATACTCTTTTCCATAGTGGCTGCACTGTATTATACATTCCCACCAATAGTCCACAAGAATTCTAATTTCTCTACATCATTGCCAACTTCTGTTATTCTTTGTTTTTTGTTTTTTTCATTTGTTTGTTTATTTGTTTTTTGATGACAGCTATCCTAAAGAAGTGTAAGGTTATATCTCATTTGAGATTTGATTTGAGTTTCCTGATGATCAGTGATATTGAGGTTCTTTTCACATACTTTTATGTCATTTGTATGTCTGTTAAAGTTGCTTGCCCATTTTTAAATGAAATTATTTAGGTTTTTGCTTTCTTTTTGATGCTAAGTTATGGGAATTCTTTAAATATTTTAGATATTAACCAATTATCACATATTTTAATTTTAATATCTACTTATATAATGACATATCTCCCACTACCCTTCTAATGACTCCATTTTCCTATCCACTTTTTATAACCACTTGTCCCTCTTTCTTCCTCCTATAGAATCCTTAAACATAAATTTCTTAATTACTTTTTTTAAAAAACAAGATTGATTTTTTGCTTGCTGGCTGTTATGTTTTGGTAATTTGTTTTGGTTTTCCCCAGACAATTCTTCTTTAAGTATAACTACACAGACCATTCTGAGGCAATGATAAATAAATTACTGTGGTAAATGAAAGGGAAAAAATGCATGAAAACAGAATATAAGTTAGAATCCCAGTAAATTGTACTGGCCTTCATATTTGTTTTGGTATCATTGAAAACAGGGAGACAACTTTGACTTAAATTTGCAAAGGCTTTCCTTTGTCCCTAGTAGATATGGTTGATCACAGAACCTAGATCTTTATATTTTATTCTATTGTTGATATTTCTTCTCAGGCCCCTTTTTCTTCTGCATTCATATTCCAAATATATTAGATCAATGGTGAATTACCTACACATTTCCTGCTCTGTTGTTTATCTTCAATCTTATTGAGTGTTTTCCTTTAGTTCTTAGGGGGTTCTTAAACTTGACTTTTACTTCATTGAATCAATTTTACTCTTTTCTGCTATTTACTGTATTCCCATATTTCTCTTTAATATGGCAGTTATAATTTTCAAAAAAATTAATATTTTTATCAGAATATTTAAATTTGTTGACATTTCAAACCTTGTTAAAATTGTAAAAAAAAAAAACCCAATATTTTCAAAATCTTTCTTCTGTTTATTAGTATTTCTTTAAGAGGTAAATATTTATTTATCTCCATGTAAATTTTCTTTTTTAAATTATTTATGCATATGTGATATTTTTCTTTCCTATCTTTTCTGAAGAAAATGTGTGTTTGTTCCACATTTTAATGAAGAATTCTTATTAGAGTTTTATGGGTGCAGTTTAAAATTTTAGTCTTTGACAAAGAAGAAAGAGAAAGGATTTTATTGTTTGCTTTACCGTGTTGGCAACTGGGAACTGTATTTCACAGAAAAAGAACTCTCCAGAGAACAGTATGGTGAGGGAAGTAATAGTTACTGCTGTGAGGATTGAATGTAATAGCTGAGAGACAGCTTGGGGCAACACTCTCCTCTCTCACTGGCATATCTGATCTTACTGAGAGCTTATCCCAGTGAGGAGCCCTTCACAAGGCTCTCTGTGTCTCCACTGAGGATCTGGCACTGTTATTTACTCAATATGTACTCAAAATGTACATGCCCATTTTTGTGATTTTGGAGCTGATACATGCCTAAACACTTTCCTTTGACTTTGTTATGGTCATCTCCACTTTTAACACCTGGCACTTTAACTGGAAATAATTTTATGGACAGTTAGAAGATTTTACTCAACTTATTGCCAATAAACTTTTCCATTAAACTCATAATCTCAAAGGCTTGGTAATGTTTTCTTTTATCCAATTCCTTCTATATTACATTTTACAGAACTAACTTATGTATTGTGGCATTTCAATGATTATTTTAGAAGAAAATTCAAAGGCACTGGTTCAAGTCATGAACTTAAAATGGAGGCCAACTTTTTTCTATTCAAGCATAGCATATAACCCATGAAAAGTATTAATAGAACATTAGAGTTTGGCAGTACTTTTGAATTATTTGAGTATGTTCAATGGAATAAAAAAATGTCTACAAGGCTTTGAGTTTTTGTGAAAAAAGCCCACATAAATGTAAAGACCAACTCTTTGTCAAATAGAAATGGTCTTTTACACAGCTCATACAATGGTTTAGACTTTTTCAATAGATATTAACATATTCCAAAACAAAAAAAGGAGAAAGAAAATTAGATTACTTCTCCTTAAAATTCTGCCTCTGATTTATCTCCTTTAGAATCAACTACTAAAGAAAAGTGCATATTTAAATTATTTACAAAATACTATATTTCTATTTATTAAATCTAATATATAGATGGCTATGTCAATTAATGTTCTTTCCCCACAGAATAATTACTAATTATAGTTAATTGATAACTCCACATTTTAACATACTGATTAGAAAGAAATGTCTATGTACAACATCTCACTTGAATGTCTGTTTAAAACTATAGTTGGAATAAATATTTTTATTAATATATTTTTTGATCACCTGCATTAGTATCATTTTTGAAGTCAGTATTTTACATTTTCTTCACCCTTTCACAGTAAAATGAGTAAGAATTATTCGGTTACTCAAATATGAAATATCATTTGATTTTTAAATGGTATTTACACCTATCACATAAAAATTACTTATTGTGCTTACTTCAGTGAGTTTATAGTGACTTATTACCTTATTATCACTGACCTGTTTTCTGTAAATAATAAGAAATGCCAATATGTAACTGAAAAATTGAAGGAGAAATTGATTGCATATTTGCTTATTTTTTGAGTAAATTTCATTTTTCTCACTGTCATCTAATTCTACAAAAAAGGCAAAAAGTGTGAAGATACTGGATGAATTAATGATTCACTTCCTAGGCTGGACAGAGTGGGATGGTACAAGATATGAAAATCTATCTCTTTGCCTTTTCTAGTTTCTAGGAGTTACTTATATTTCTTAACTCATGGTCCCTTGTCCATCTTCAAAGCCAATGATGTAGCATCTACATATGTCAATTGGGAAATATCCTTTAATGATTTTAACCCTCCTGTCTCCTCTTACCAAGTACCATTATGAATACTATAATATCCACTCAAACCATACAGGATAATCTTCCAATTAATCTTTCTTAATTTTAATCATATCTGCAATGTCCCCTTCGCCATGACAGGTAATAAAGTCATAGGTTTGAGGCATTTCACAGGCAGGTATCTCTGGGGGACCATTATCCTCTCTGCCACAGAGAGGATTTACGAAATACCAGGTTGTATCCTAAATAAATGTCAATCTTATACAACAAACAAACAAAAAACTTGATGAATTATTCCAATTAAAGATGGATAAAGATAGATAAACACTAAATGCAATATGTGATCCTGAATTAGATTCTGGACCAGAAATAAAGGCTATAATATATTATTGGGATAACTGACATAATTTTAATAATTGGACTATGAACATGTAAGTGAATGTCCTTGTTCTGAGGAAAAGCACACTGACATATTTAGGAGTAAAGGAGCATACAGCTGCAACATATTCTCAAGTCAATTAATAAAAAATTCACGTACATAGAGAATGATGGAGCAAATGTGTCAAAATATCAACATTTGGCTAATATGTTAAACAGATGAAGTTCTTTCCATGATTCTTGTTATTTCTTCTATATTTTTAAAATTATTTCTGAATAAAACAACATTAACATTTGCAAGTACTTCCAGTTATCTCTTACGATATGATCTTATCATCTAAGCTCTTCATTATAAGCACATGCATTAGCAGAGGTACCCAGAAATGGTCTTCATGCTATATATCAACTGAGAATAATGGAAAAAAAATTGAGCCTTAACTGAGGCTCAGGTGAGAAGACACTGGAGGCCAGTGTTTAGTGTTGTGTTGATACCTAAAATGAGCCTGCATTCAAGTACAGTGAGAGTAATCATAGGACTTTAAAGTCATGTTAAATGAAAGCTTCTTATAGAGCTTCAGAGTATTTCTGAAGATTTTTTAAAATTGTGGGGCAATACGATGCAAGCAGTAATTAAGGCAGAAGTGTACATAATGCATTAGAAGAAAATAGCTTTGGAATTTGGAAGTTAAATGAATTTACAAGGTTATATAGCTTTTCTAAAACTCTAATTTTGATAAAGTGGGGATTATATTTGGAATATTAATTTAGGAAGGAAAAGATACAGGGTAATTTTAAAAAAGGAATCAATAGGACTTGACAACAAGCAAGACACAGCAAGATAAAAAGAAAAATGAAACTAATAATAGTAAAATATTTCTCTTTTTTTTTTTAGTTTGAGTGATTACGAAAATAATGGAACCTTTATGGAAAATTGGTATGTGAAAATAATTAAGTCAATATTTGACATAATAAGTCTAATCTAATAGTAAGATAACATTAAGAAGTAACCAATAAAAAATTTAAGACTTGGGGCCAAATTACAGTAGACACAAAAGGAAGCTCAGTTATGAGAAAATACCTACTGACTGATATCCTACATTACAATGGATTTACAGTTATTTGATGTTATGGAAACATCTAATATGGTAAGAAGAGAAATCTATTTTAATTTAATCTATTTCCATACTTACATAGCAAGAACCTGTCAGTTTATGCACTTGAAAATTTCCATTTCCTTTCAAGATAAAATCAATTTTGTATATATAATTTGTCTCTAATTTTACCATGCATCATCATATTAAGGCATATAACATCTATTTTTCCCAAGATACCATAATTTCAGAATATGAGTGAAAATTAACTTCCAAATTTATAAAATCACATTTAAACTGTCATCATTAATTCTTTGTTACTTTTCAAAAAAAAGTCATTCTCTCCCTCAAAATATGCAATATAAATTCTGTTATGTAAATTGGTTCTGCAAAACTGATCATTATCACTCAGAATTTAAATACTTTGCAGAATTTTTTTTTACATTTTCCAATGCTAGAACCTTCTGGATAATTCCCAACTAAACATGTTTAGTTCTTATTGTGATAGCCTTTCTATCTATACTTCTACTTGAAGACAGTGGGATACATCCCATTGGACCATGTATTTATGTATCACACTTAAGAAAAATAACCTATTTTAATAAGTAACACTTCTTGAGCACTTGCAATTCATTTAAACAAATGAGGGAGCATGATGTATTAACAAATCATCACAAAATTGGTGTCTTGAAAAAATGTTAATTTATTTTTCTACAGTTCTAGAAGCCAGATATATAAAACAAAGGACTTAAGCAGGGCTGTGTTCCTTCTAGAGACATCATGGGGGAATCATTTCCTTGTCTTTTCCAGCTTCTAAAGGCCAGACTTCTTCCTTGCCCCATCCATCTTGAAAACACATTATTCCAACCTCTGCTTCCCTTGTCCCAACTCCGTCTTCCACCTTTGTTCTTCTTACCTCCTTTTATAAGGGCCTTCTGGTTACATCGGGTGAACTCAAGCAACCCAGGGTAATCTCTATCTCAAAATCCCTAATTAATAACATCTTCAAATAAGCTCTTGGCATGAAAGGTAATATAATCACAAATTCTAGGGATTAGGAGATGGGCATTTTATTGGAGGGGGTCATTTTTCTGTCTACTACTCATGAGTTTGAGAAATAAATAACTGTCCAATGTCACTCAGCTTGTTAGGTAGCAGAGGCCAGAATAAACCTAGAATTTTATGATTCCAAAACAATCCCTATGCTACTACTATACTGTGTCACCTTCCCAGGTAGCTCTCACAGGCTCTACCCTTTCTAAGCCTCTCACTTATTTTAACTCTAGTAGGAGTACCAGGAACACACATACTTCACATATCACTGTAAGAATATTTGTTTTACCCCCTCAAAAATAACATGGACATGTATTACTTCTCTATAAGCTTTAGTGAGTTTTTTATATTTTTAAGTTTTACTGTTAGACAAAACAAAGGTTATAGAATTAGGTTGTTTGATATTGATTCTAACAAATAATCTCTCTGCCACGTGTTCTTTCTCCCTAATTTCCATCTAAAGCCAGTGTGCTTATTTCATTTGTATTTTATATTCATATGACAGCCTTAAAAATATATTGGCAGTATATTAACTATTTCAGAGCAATGAATATCCACTTTAAAGTTACTAAATGAGAAGACTTTAAAAAATTGATGTAAATACCAAAGCAAATGTAACAGACAAGTCTAGAATTCCAGTCCAGAGTAGACTATATTTCATAATTGTCACTGACTTCTTAATCTCCTTGTCTATATACATATGTTCTTTTGGTGCCAGGGAAATCTTCACGTGCAGAATTTCAAATCTAGAAAACAAGAGCAACAATATAATATCAATTAACAAAATAATAGAGGAGTTTTTACTTGGGAATGGAGGGTCTTCAAATATGTTTTAAAATATATTTCTAGTAACTTAACACCCTGAAATAATATTTATTGGGCATTAAAATTAGAAATTAATTTACATATAGTAATTTATGTTATTTTTTCAAAAGTTTATAAAACACAGCTTTCTACCTCTCAATTTCCAAGAGCTTGTTTTTGTCATATTTTTGAATATTCCCTCATTTAACATATATTTGTCATTTAAAAACATCAGTCCCTAAAATGAATCTAAGCAATCACATTGCACTTGACAAATATGAACTTAACTTGATCGTAATGTCATCTAAAACCTCTGAATTATTTTAGTTTATTCTCCTCTACCACTGTTCTTTTTCAACACCAGTTGTCAAAAAGTTATTTAATGTGGTCATGGCAACTTATTCCACAAACTTATGAAGACTTCTGCAATCAGATAGGTTATGTCCTGTAGTATCATTGCTCGTCATGTTACTAAAGGCCAAACACATTCCTTTTGTTTTTACCGTATCCCTAATTTTTTGCCATAGCACTAATTTTAAATGATTCCAGTTCTTTTGGCTTTTGCGTCATTTCATAATTAGAGTAACCAATTCTAGTAATCCTTTCTATATTCTAATTATACTGCTAAGATAGATCATTGCAAACTAACAGACACAGTATGAAAAGGAAGGTTCCTCATGGCTTTTCTTTTTAAAGATAAAAAATGAAAGCCTGAGAACCTTCTATATTTTAACCCAATAAAATTTATTATTTTATCTGAGACAATAAAAAGTTAAAAAATATTATGTCATGGGTTTGATACAGATAACTTCAGATTCACTTCATGTCATAGTAACTGTGCTCTGAATTGCATTAGTAATATCATAATTTAGAGTTTGTCACTTTTTTCAATTAGGTTTATTGGATCAAGACATTAGATATGACACCATGCTTTCCTGCATGAGAGAAAATAGTTGAAAATATGGTACTCAGCTGGCTCACATTCCCCACAGTTGTTTCTTAGACCATATGTTCCAAATATTGATAAGCTCATTTATTATTATGCTAGCATCAGAAACAGAACAAACAAGAAAACTTGCCATGTTTCTATTAAGGAAGCACTTCCAAGCTACTTTAAAAGACTATTTATTCCCTTTTTTTTTTTTTTAAATTTTCTAGAAAGAGTTCGGAATAAGATCACTTAAGAATTATGTTTAAATACAGTGCAGTTATGACACCTTACCAAGTTGTTTGTACAGTGCTGCCAACGTAAGTGTAAAGTGGCAAGTTTGCAAACTTAATTGTCAGATTTGAGGCATGACAACAGCTTTGATGGCCATCCCAGAAAAACAGTTCCAAAATTGCTTTGAAGGACAGACTAGGCATTTGCATAGGTGTATAACTTCCCAAGGGGAGTACTTCAAAGTTTACCGTAGTGATATTCAGCAATGAGTTATGTAGCACTTTTTCTAGGATGAGTTCACAAAATTAATTTTCCCAACTTGTATATATACCTATATGTTTACATATTCATAGTTTTTACTCTTAGAGACACATTAATGTTCACGTGCCTATGATAAGTAAATAATTAAAACCAACCAGGATGTGGTAGGAACCCAAAATGGAAAACATACAATAAAGAAAAGTCACCCTAACTATGTTATAAATGAAAAATACAACCTCAGTGAAGAGGTAAAAAACGTTTACAGTTCAAAGATGTAGATGAATCTTTGACCCAGAAAAATTTGTAAGTTCTTTAAATTAAACTCTTGTTTCCAATATCCAAAATAACAATGTACCATGTTTGTGGCAGAGTGTATGTTCAACAAATTGAGTAATCAATGATGAATTAGAAATTTAAATAATTATTTAATTTAGCAGTGGTTTTCAGGTGGGAGTCATTTTGCCCTAGGGGTTATTTGGCATTATTACCTCGGTCAATGGTTTTGGTTGCCAAAACTATTGAGAGAAGAGTTACTACTGCCATCTAGTGGATAACTACTGCCATCAAGTGGGTAGAGGCCAGAACTACTAAATATTGCATAGAATATTCCACCTACAAAGGTTTATCTAATTCAAGGATGAGAAACTCTGGTTCAGATCAATAGAGCTGTGGTAACTAATTAGAGGTTAATGAGAATCTGTACATTTCCAATATGTAAATAAAACAAAACCAGAGTTCAGGTTTTGTAATACTCCATGTATTAATATAAACAGATGTGAGTAGTGTCACCAAAAATATTTATATAAAATTTAGAGAGCAATGATAATTGCACTGATTTTGAATAAAGTAGAAAAACAATCCTCTTTTTGTTATTTCAGTGTTGTAGAGAAAATCACAGATATTAAGTCAGGTTTACCCAACATCTTATCAAAGAACTATATATTCTCTTTTTGGAGTGAAAATATCTTAAGAAAAAAAACCCTCATCCAACACTATAATTATTCCATTCTTTGTTCTGCACAAAAATTCACCATAGCTTCCTGTAGAAGCCAAGGATGCAGATGTTTCTTTTACACTCATCCAGATGATTTCACTAAAACCAAATTGTAAACTCAAATATATATTTCAGTCTTGTCTCTCTCTTACGACTGCAGTGTTTTAAGGCTTACATTATCAACTTTGTATAAAATATAGGCTAAGAAATGTGCTTGAGATATTACATTAAAATCAACAAGGAAAACAGTATAATTTTTATTTTTTTAATTTTTTTTTACATGTTATAATATTAAGCATATTTCTAAGTAGAATTACTGGAAATTCTGAGGACATTATTTAATTTAGAAAGTAGTATGCCACAACATTTAAATCTTTTTCTATGCCAAGAATTCTCAAATCTTTTCCTGGAAGAAATATTTACCTCTCAGTTACCATCTGATGTCAGTCAGCCATGTATATTGAGTGAGTTCCTGAATAATTTACACTTAATATGTTAGATATATTTTTATTATCATATGTCACTTTTATATCACTTACAAAGGGATAAAATATGTAATACACTATGTGATATAAAAGTAATTTATTGTTACAATTCATTTTTAAACACAAAATAATTATGAGTATTTTAGAGTCCTCAAATAGCTTAGTAACAAGAGGAACCATTTGAGAAACATTCGACTAGAGAATGAATATGATTTGGACTCAAATGGATAATTTACTAACATAGTCCTGTAAAATAAGGCCAGTAGCTTTCCAAAAAATCAATATGCAAAGAAAGTGTTTGCCTAATAAAATGCCTAAAAGTTTGCTTCAAGATCCATAGACTTAAGCTAAGATTTTACCTTATAGAATCTTAATTCTAAGAGTACAACGAAGTATTGAAAGATATGGTTATTTAAACATGAGTTTCTTAATCCTAAAATAATAATAGATTTCCTTTTTCTGAAGGCAAAATAATATTCTTTATATATATATATATATATATATATATATATATATATATATACACACACACACTGTATTTTCTTTATCCATTAGTATATCAATGGACATTTAGATTGTTTCTATATTTTAGCTATTGTGAATAGTGCTGGAACAAACATGGGAGTGCAGAGAGCTCTTCTAAGATCCTGATTTCAATTCTTTTGCATATATTCAGAAATGGGGTTATTGGATTATATGACAGCTGTTCTTTTCTTTTTTTGAGGAAGCTTCATATTATTTGACAAAGCACCTGTATCATTTTACATTTCCACCAAGAGTTCCAATATCGCCACATCTTCACCAACACTTAATATCTTCTGTTGTTTTGTTTTTTTTATAACAACCACCCTAACAGGCATTAGGTTATAGCTCATTGTGGATTTCATTTGAATTTCCCTGATTATTAGTGATTATGAACATCTTTTTATATACCTATTAGCAATTTGTATGTCTCCTTTGGAGAAATGTCTATTCAAGCCTTTGATCCATTTTTAAAATGGATTCTGTGTTCTTTTTGCAATTGAATTAAAGGAGTTCCTTGTATATTTTGGATATTAACCCTTTATCAAATGTAATGTTTGTAAATATTTTCTTCCATTGTAGATTGCCTTTTCATTTTGTTGTTTCCTTTACTGAGGATAAATTGTTTGCTTGATATGGTCCCACTTGTCTACTTTTGCTTCTATTGTTGTGTTTTTGGTGCTATATCCAAGAAAGCATTGCCAAGAACAATGTCATAAACATTTTTCCTATGTTTCCTTCTAGAAATTTTACAGTTTCAGATCTGACACTTAAGTCTTTAATTCACTTTTTGGATATTTTGTGTATAATGTAAGATAAGTGTCCAATTTAATTCCTTTGTAAATATCCAGTTTACATGGTATTTTTCAGCATTAAAAATAAAATTCTGCTCTATGTAAAAACATGGATAAACCTTAAAGAAATTATGCTAAGTATAAATTATTAATAACCTATAGATTATAAAAATGCTATCTTTTGTGATAATACATAATTATTATTTAGAATTTATACCCCCCAGATTTTATGTCAAATATATTCTCAGTTTTATTATTAACTTGACCAACTAATCATCACAGAAGCTGCTAGTGTTATTTGCCTACCTAATTGTCCAATATGCATAATTGTTAATCTTTAAAAAAGAAAATAATAAAAATTTAATATCATTAAACATTTTTAGAACATCCAAAATTTACACACTATACTTATCTGTTTAAACTTAAACCTGAATTAATAATATCTACCCACAAAAGAATATTAACTTTTTTATTCAGTATTTTCGGGATATATGACCTGTCTCAGCAAATAATAACACACCTGAGCCCCAGGTATATTAACTCATAACTCTTTAGTGTCAATTCAGAACCACAAGAGGCACTGTTTTCCATATATCTCTGTCATCTAGAATAAAAACTATATTGTCATGTGTTGAATTTCTTTTATTTTGGCACTGCTGTTCTTTCTGTGTCATAATATATCTATAAAACATTTTTCATAAGTGCATAGTAATTTAGAGTAGTTCAGGAAAGCAATATAATGTTTAAAAAGTATAATGTCTGTCATAGAACAGGAAGGAAGCTCAAAAAATCCTGTGTTTAAGGCCAGTGATTTCTCAGCTGTGGTCCTAGTCCCGTACATTTATTAGATTTCGTAATCCTCACAACTATCATATGAGGTAGAACTTTGTTGTTATTCCCATTTCCCAGAAGGGGAATATGAAACACTGAAAAGTGGAATAAATTGAACAAAGTCACGCAGCTAATGCATGTGTAAGCCAGGACTTGAGCCCAGCCTACCTTACTCAAATTCTGCACAGTAAGCCCAGTATTATACTTCCTAACGGCATCATGGGATTGTAGAGTTCATTTTAGTTTTCTGTGATTTATCTGAATAAAAAATAATTTTATCTTTGTTTGTGATAAATATTATTATCCATATGTATTGGAGATTACTGTGAGCCAGAAGTTTAAATATCTTAACTAAATACAAAAAGCAAAGAAGTTGAGAGTAGAGATGAGTAGAGAATGGCTTGGTTTCTGGCTGTTATGAACTGAATGTTTGTATCCTCACAAAATTAATATGTTGAAGTCCTAACCCCAAGGTTATGGGACTAACAGAATAATATTAGTATCCTTATAAAAGAAGCCCCCGAGTGCACCCTTACAGTTTCCACAGTAAGAGACACAGTGAGAAGCCATCACCTGTGAACGGTAAAGTGGGCTCTCACCAGATACCAGAGAGACAATGGCCACTGACCTTGGACTTCCCAGCTTCCAAAACTGTGAGAAATAAATTCATTTTGTTTATAAGCTACCTAGTCTATAGTGTTTTATTATAGCTGTCAAAACAGTCTAAGACACCAGGCTATGAGAGAACAAAAATAGTTAATAAACTTATAATAATTAGCCTTTAAAAAGTTTTTATTAAAATATAATATCAGGCTACATTTTAAAATAAACTATGTCTTAATTTACAGATCATTGTACTTAGAAGATTTGTTATATCTTTTGAAAATGTCATTATCAATAGAAGCATAGAAGAGCAAAGGGAAACAAAAATAAGAGATAGTAAAATGTTAGCATTTAGAGTCTTACTAATTTGTAAAAAATCAGGTTGCTATTTTATACAATTTTGAATAAAATTTTCTATTGAGTCAAACCCAGGCACTAAGTAAAAAACGTTCTTCGTTATTTTAAATATTTTATGAATGAGAGATGTAATGTACCTTCCTGATGCATTTCTGACATAAGTACTTGCACTAACAGCAAAGTCTATTAAATCTAGATAAGAACAAGAAATTCACATGAAGCTGTATGAATAAATTTCTTAGTTCGATGGAAGAGAAATTTTATCTTACATCTGATTAACGATTCTTATCATTATGTACTTGGAAAAAGAAAACACGTTTCACATCTGGCCTCCTGTCCCCTTTTGTTCCCGCTGTTATCTGATTCCTCAACATGTCTCCCTTTTAGAACATTTTCTAAAGGGTCTTATTCAAACCAATTGACATAATTATATTTAAAAATTTTAATTTGGTCAAGTGATGTCATGAATATTTATTTTTTAAAAATAAAGTTACTTGTTTAATAATATATCTGCTTTTCAGCATTTTTTACTTTATTTAAATGTTTAATCTGTGTGCACAGTCTGAATTAAGGCATCTAAATTACCTTAATTCTGCTGGGTTTGTAACCACAACATTCCCAGGCACATCACAATTTTATAAAATCTGTGACTAAAACCTTATAAAAAAAAAAAAACAGAGGTTGAACTCCTGATTAAGATGGCTCTGCAGATACTTTGAAACAACTTTCTTTCATATACACAGATATAACAGATTCAAACAACATTAGAAATGTCTAACTATATGCACATAAAAAGCTAAATATAAACATACTTGTATACTTGAAACTCAATGATCTGTTAAACAAACAAAGTATGGGTTGTACTGATCCTTAGCTTGGCTCTGTGTCTGGATAGAAATAGGTGGTCAGCAGTTCGGCTCCAGTGAGATAAGGGACACAAAATATTGTTTGTTTATTTGTTTTTTTTTCAACATGAAAAACTGAAGTCATGCTGAAATAAAAACATATCTCCTCACAAAAGAAAGCTATAAAAGGAATGCCCAGCTTATGAAAAAATCTAGAAAAGCAGTGGAGAGACACTTCTTAGCATTTTGGCCTATAAAAAAGTAGAGCATCAGAGTGATAGAAGAAAGCATGTACATGAATGCAAACAGAAATTAAAACCATAATGTGTTTAGCTGCTATTTCAAAATTCCCAAATTCATAAAGATGCAGAAGACCTAAATTATCAATATAAGATGGAGATTTGTGCTTCAGCCCCAAAACAAATGGTAGAGAAACATAAACCACATAAAAAGTTAGGGGTGCATATGACTAGGGTAGCTAAAAGTCAGGAAACTTCCTCAAATAGATACAATTAAAAATCCAAAATGACACAAGGAAATTCAGTGCTAAGAAACAACAAAGAAAATGATTTAATCTAATTGAGTAAATAATTGAAAGTTCTGAAAAATTAAACCAATATTTTTAGAATGCTTACAAAATAAACAAATATACATAAAGACAGAAAGGACAAAAAGAGTATATTGTGACCAAGTTTATGCTTATGCATTTGATAACTCACATGAAAGAGACTGTCTTTAAAGACACAAACTGCAATGCTCACTCAGGAAGGACATTAAATAAAGCATATGTTCACACAAAATATATATGTGCAAACGTTTAAAGTAGTTACTCATAATCACCAAAGCCTAGAACAACATTGGTCCTTCAAGTAGATTAACTCGCTGTGCCATATTTATACAATGAAATAGTATTCTGCAATAAAAACAAATAAATCACTGATTACCCATGATATGGGTAACAATCTCAACTGCATGATGCCAAGTGATAAAGCTGAATTCAAAGTCTACATGATTCAATTTATACAACATTTGGGAAAAAAACCCAAAATTAACAGACAGAATATAAACAAGTGACTTCAGGAGCTGGTTGTGGTGATAATGGATTAATTACAAAATGGCACAAGGAATTTAAAGGGTGATAAAAATATTCTATAACTTAATTGCAACGGCATTTACACACTTACCTAATTGTTCTGGCTATGACTTCAAGTACAAATAGAATAGAAGTGGTGAAGGCAAGCATCCTCCTCTTGTTTCTAACCTTAAGGGAAATTTTTCAATCTTTCATGAAGGAGTATGACATTAGCTGTAAATGTCACCATTTTGTGTAAATGCCCTTCATTGCATTAAGTAAAATTGACTTCTTTTTCTAATTTTCTGCATGTTTTAATCATAAAAGAGTTGCTAAATGTTGTGAAATGTTTTTCTCCATATATTGAAGTAATCTTAGGAGATTTTTCTTCCTTTTATTCCATTAATGTGATGAATAATTACTGATTTCTTATGTTGAACCAATCTTGCATGCTTGTGATAAATCTCACTTGGTAAGGATCTATTATCATTTTATTGTTCTATTTGATTGAATTTACTAGTGTTTTGTTGAGTATTTTTGCATCTATATTTATAAACTATATTTGTCTATAGTTTTCTTTTCCTTTGGTGTCATTGATTTTGATGTCAGGGTAATGTTGACCTTATAGAATGTGTCAAAATTTGTGTCTTCTATTTTTGGAAGAGTTTGAGTACAATTGGTGTTAAATCTTTTTCAAATGTTTGGTAGATTTTACCACTGAAGTCATCTGGTCCTGGGCTTGCTTTGTTTTTGTTGTTCAATGGTTTAATTATAACATTTTAAAGTATGGATCTCTTAAAGTATATCTTGCTTGAAGTTCATTGTGATTCTTAGATGTATGGATTCATGTCTTCATCAAATTTAGAAAGTTTTTAACCATTATGTTTTCAAACATTTTTTTCTGTCCATTTCTAAATATCTTTTGAGACTTGCACTATGTATAGATAGGTATTTTTAATGGTATTCCTTAAGTCTGTTAGATTTTGTTCATGTTTCATCATTCTTTTTCTTTCTTTCCATTCCTCAGACTGAGTAATTTTAAACACCTTATCTTGAATTTTATTGATTCTTTCTTCTGGCTGCTCCAATCTATTGTTGATTCCTTATAGTAGATTATTCATTTCAATATTTGAGTAAAAGAAGATAGACACAGAAGAATATATACTTCATGAATACTTTTAACTAAAGCTTGTAATGGGAAAAACTAATGACAGGGTTTCACTGAGATAATAAAGCACACCTAAACAATAGTAAAGCAAGATTATCTTCTGTTTATTATAAAATTCAGGAGGGTAGTAACCTTTATGGGGCAATAATGAGGTTATGATAAAACCATACAGTAGTGCTGAAGGGCCAGCAATCCTATATTTCTAGACCTAGATAGTAATAAAATGTGATTTTACTTTATACTAAGAAATTAAGTTGGATATTTATGTCTATGTCATTGGTCCTTTAACATATGTGTTTTACCTCAAAACTCAAAAAGTATATTAGAAAATTAATCAGTATAGAATATGGATGTTTTCCCTCAAAATTATAGTTGAGGGACAAAGAAACATAATAGTTGAAATGTGTTAAACTGAAAAATATTATTTAACATCAATAAGGAAAATAAAATTAAATAAGACATCTGAGTTTTTTTAAATTTGTTAAATTTACATTATTTAGCTTAAGAAATCACTGCCCTTTCATTCTTACTGAGCTGAATATGAAAGACAGATGACCTATGAACAGCTGGCCCATTTTCTTTTTTATAGATTTTTCACTAGAAAGATCTTTATTTCCATTATATCAGTTAATAGACTACCATATCAGACACCAACATTCACTTCCCTGTCCTGATAACATTTCTGTGATTTACACTCCCTGAATTGAAAGTTATTATTCATAAACTATGGTTTCTTTCACAGTTGATTCTCATCAAACATGAGCATTTATGTTTTTCTGTTGTAAGGTAATGCAACTTACTTGTTGGATCATTAATGTTCATGTCAATCACAAATCTACTGACTATATCTACTGTATGCAGTCATTAATCAGGAGACATACATTTCATTTAAAATATGAAGCAATCTGTCTTGTATACCCAGGAAAATAAGTTAGTCTCTATCTTTTTTGCAGTGCTCTTTTTTCATTATTTTTAGAATTAAAATTACAGATGATGACAATACAGAGTTCTAGATCTATGGTGGGTTTTGAGCCAACTCTACCACAGGCAGGAAGAGAGCATCGGAGCCCTGTATCCAGCAGTCCTGATATAAGTTCCTCAGATTTGTTCTCTAACTTCAGGGATGAGCGATGCATTTTAGCATGTGTTGAAAATGGATCATTCAAGTTTCAACCATCCATATTCCTATCAGTCTTAAACCTCCTTTACAGTGTGAGAAGTCATTCTGCCTATTCACACTCAGGAACTGGTCACTCTGACTCATGTTCCTGATTACAACCATGAAGTCACACCACCGTCCTTTAAGAATCTTATTGTCTCCACATCCCACCCCCTTCTGGAAGTCCTGATGGTTATGACTATTCTCTCAGGAATGACTTCCTTTCACCTGGTTCGCAAACATTATTGGCTGCTTAATGTCCCCCTATTCTCTTCCCTCCCTTATACCAATTACTGTTGATACTTACCTGAATCATGCCTATGCCTTGGACAATAGCTCAATCTGTATAGCCCCTCTCCTTAGCATATTAACTACAACCCAGAAGTTTTTCAAATTTCTTGTTCTTACCTAGTGAGTGGGTCTCTGAACTATTTGCATTACTTCAATTAAATGAGGATTCAATGGATTATGGTCTTCTAAGTTGTCAAAAAATTACAAGTGTTGAAAGATGAAAGAAAATAATTTTAAAATGGACTTAAGTAAAATTTCTGGATCAACTATAAATTTAACTATATGGAGCCAAAGATATCAACTGGATTGTTTAATAATTCCTCCATGAAACCCCTTATGGCAAAATTGGCAAGCCCTTCCAGATAAGCCTATAATCAATATGGCCCTTCCATATCTATATACAGAATTTATATATATATTCTGTATATGTCTATATACAGAATTATTAGAATATATATATATATATATATATATATATATATATGCTTATTTCTGTTCTTCGATGCAAATTTTTCTTAAATTATCTTAATTTTCTCTAATTTTAAGGTCTGATATTACAAGCATGATTCAAAAAATTGTGTGAAATCTAAGTGGTATTAAAATTTGAAATGAAGTAATATGGTATCATAGAATTATAGAGGACATCTTCATAGTTGAAATATAAGAAATTCAATGATGGATTCCCATAATTGTTCTATCATTTGCTTCACATAAACATATTTATTAATTGAAATATATATCTTTATTTTGTCCACAGATTACAACTGATGGCTACCACTTTAAAGTCCTAATTAAATAAAAACAAACTTGAGCAGAAGTCATCAGAAGGGGAGGAGAGAGAAGGAGACAGGCTAGGAGGGGAGGGTTCATTATCTTTTTCTTATTTTGTACACTATTGTATGAGGACAATTAGAACCATCATAGTCATTATTTGTGTGACCATGAAGGGAGGCAGTAGTGACACACAGAGGGTGGCAGAGTAGAAATTTAAGAATCCTTTAGATTTACTAATGAGAACAACTATCTCTAGACTTCCTATACTATGAGAAAAAATAAGCTCTTATTATTTATAGCACCTTTGGTCTAGTGTTTTCTTACTCGGGCTGCAAACACTATAATATATTCAGCATCAGCTCTAAATTTCCCTATCTTGTGCCACAGGATGCTGTGTTACAGGGACAGTTAAATAATTGTACTTATTTTTTTAAAAAAGTTTTCAGAGTGAGATGGCATTTAAAATCATGTGAGAGTCTTTATCCACTTCTAAGCTTCAGATTCTTCTCTTACCAAAAGGGAATTATCATAGTAAATGTTTTATTATTAGTATTATTAATATTACATTATTACCCTATGTCAGTTGCTGTGATTACCACCTTTCTGTGGGATAAATTTCAACTATCCCCTTCTAGCTCTCGTTTTACCCACATAATTTCAACTGCTTTTACAATATGTATAGAGATTACTATCACATTGTCTTTATACTTTTTTCTAGCCCTTGTTTTAGCTACATAATATCCACTGTCTTTACAATATGTATGGAGATTATTATCACATTGTCTGTATACCTTTTTATGTACAAATTAAATATGGAGAGCTTTAAAGCAGCAGATTTTAGATTTCTGGTTGAAGGCACATAAATGGCAATTTTCCAAGAAAAATCTTGACCGGAGGTTGAGTCTAAGGAGTGGTTAGTATGACATGAGATCCTGCAAACTAGCTGTAAAGCCAATAATGGTTGCTGAATGAGAGTGCACTTTCTCCAGAACAGTAAGAATCTGACATCAAAGGCCACCATGCTGATGTAAATAACTACATTAATACTGTATCAAATTACAAAGGAATAATTTAAATGTCTCAAGAGGCTTGAATGTTCCATTTCTTGTGACAATAAATATTCACTCATTTATATGTGCTTACTAGTTAATGGTAAAATTTGCTGGTAGGAAATTAGTTATGCAATCAGTTCTGTCTGTGGATTACTTTCCCTTCATGTGTTTTTCTTCTGAAAATTTTTACACAGAAAATTTAAATGTTTAAAGTCCAGTTGCTACTTCTACCCTCAAATAGCAAAAATCCTGACTCGTTATTTCAGTTTTTTATTTATTCAGTCTAGTTACTTAGGGTCATCATTTAGGTTTTCTTCTTCTTCACACTCTCTATAAAAATAGTTGTCAGACCCTTTTATTTTTTCTGCCAATCTCTATTAATAACTTCCTCTTTTCATTCTTACTATTACCACTCTCATTGAGATATATGAGTATATATCACTAAATTTCTAGATTGACTGCATAAATCTTTATCTCGTGTTCCTTAATCTAAACTCTATACTTTCCAATCAAATCTTCCTCTCTAGTATCAATTTCTTCCCTTGAAAGTTTATTTTAAACATCCACCCAGTATTCATCTATCAAGATTTTAATATTCTTCTAGTATCAAGTAGGTATCACCTTCTCCACCCTGATAGGTGACCTCAACCTGATGTGATTTCCGATCATCTAAAATTATAAAAAATATAAAAAAAAAACTGTGTCCACACAACCTTCTGTGCTTAGTTATAAATATTTCTTAATTTTCCTACAGATTAAGTTCTAGGATAGCTGAAGCTGTGACATATTTTTCATATTCATCTTCAGTTCTTAGTATAACACTTAGTCTAATCAAGTGCTCACTTGAGTGCTTTTTGAATTAATTAACATATTATGTTAACCATTCACTTCTAGGAAAATTAATTTGAAGACAAGAACAGACACATTGGTATTATAAGAAGGAGATACTTTAAATATATGCAACAAATTACATAGCTCTATGTACAAATACAGGCAAAAATAATACTAAAATTTTAAGTAAAACTTCAGTTTTCTTAATAACAGACAACCTCATCTATATAATTTAGATAAATGTGATTCCTTTCTATAGCCCTCTTCTGTGGTGAGTTTATCATATAAATATAGCCTTTCAGCAAGAGTAGAGACACTATTACATTTCTTATCCAATTAACAATTATTAACCAACCTAAAATGTAAATCTTTTAAGTGTTTAATTTTTTTCTGTGGTGCTGGTCATTCATAAAATTTTCTCCATATTTTAATGTTCAGTATAAAAACAATTATAATTAAACTGAAAGTACCATATGGGGAATATTGTACTAGTTCTTATTTTTTTGATCCCCTATAAACATATGCCCCAGTATTTTACATAGCCTTATGTATGCTACCCTTATTTGCCTTTTCTTCTACTTACTTCCACAATGATTGAAACTAATTTCTACCATCATTTCATTAAAATAATTCTTTCTCAAGTCATCTATAATCTTGTATTTCCTAATTTCCTAACAATGGTATTTGTTAATGCTTCTGTAATATTTAAAATTTGTTTTTCTATACAATGACATTTCTTTCTACTTTTTAACAGACTGTTTCCTGACTCATATGTAGTGTATAAAAATAAAATATTCTGAGTATGATGTAAACATTAATACATCAAAGATTGACAATTTTTTCAAGGTTTTCATTTCTCAAATCACATTTTTTTTTCAACAGGTATGTATTTAGTAACTAGCATTTGCCAGGCATAATATTCAGACCAGGGGGAAAAAAAGACAATAAGGTACAGCCACCTGAGCTAAACTTATCCACAGATAAATACATTGCAATGTGATCTTTGCAGCAATTAAGCTATGTATGGGTCACAAATTAACACAGAGTTTAAATTAATACTCTGAGGTAGCTAGTCATTAGGAAAGTATCATAAAAGAAGCAATTCCTAAGCAGAATTGTAAGAGGTCAGTGGGACTTCCCAGATTTACCTAAATTAGGAATTCCAGAATTAGAAATAATATGTGTCAATATCAGCATGTGGGTGACTGTTCTGTATTTGTTACATTTACCATCCACTGAGTAAAATGGACTAATGAAATACAGTATTTTTCAGATTTGCTTATTCTAACACCAAATTTATTTTGCATTTGGACATAACATCTTTCTATTCCTAATAAATATTAGTACCATCTCCTTCACACAAGTTCTGAATGTATACCTTTTGATGTGGCTACAACCTTACACACATTTTATCCACACTGGAAGTAAAAATGATCTCAAGTAACTTCTCTGTTCTCTGTGCTCATCGTAGAACCCTACATACTAGAACCATGAGATAAGAAGTGTTAAAATTCCCAAAATACAGAGCAAAAATCCTTCCCCTGAAAGGTTTGAAAAATACCTGCTCTGGTAGGATAACGAACTGACCGAATACCTCAATATCATATTTGCTTCTTAGCCTATTCTAAAAATATGGCTGAAATAAATATTACCAATGACCTTTACATGTTCCTCTTTATTATCCATCCAGATATACGATAGCTATTTATTCAATCAATGAAAGATAAGTACCCCACAATAGAGAAACAATATTTTCCAGGCATTTGTCTAATTAAAAACAGAAGCTTTGAAAGAATAATTCTATTTAAGATCCCCTGTATAAATTCTGCATAACACAGTTCTTGCAGCCTTCTGTGATAGTCCATGTCCTAGGAAATATTTATCTGTAATATTGCATTGATATTGAAAGTCAGAAGAAAGAACAAAATGATTCATGGTTTCTCTAATGTCTCATATAGAAAACAATGAGATGAGCACTCTCTATAAAAATGACAGATTATAAATCAAGTCTTCTAGGAGTAACAATCACTTGGAAATTTCTTTTCTAAAATACATTTCTAAAAGTAGAATAGTAATTACCCTAAAAAGAACTGCAACTTTTGAATTGCTTAAGAGTTAGTTTTATTTTTTTGTAGATGTTTTGGAGAGAATTTATCCAAGATCCTCTTTATTAAACTTTTGAGTGTTACTTGATGTTAAAAGTAGATAAAAAATAAATTGATATAACTGTTATTTTATAGAAATGAACCATGATACCAGATTGGGTCCTTACAAATCATATTCAGCTATTTATTCTGGAAATTATCCAGCCACGTAATATGAAAATAAAAACAAATATAGCTGAATTTTTTCCAGCCTCTATCTATCTATCTATTTATCTGATGGTACTAAAACATGCATACACATTTAAAGAGATGTTATCTATGTATTACTTTTTGAAGTTGAATTGAATTATGGCAGCAATGTGTAGTATGACTGGCTCAAAAGATAGCATTAGTCAAATGAATGTTAGCATCATCATGCGACATGCAGGACAGTCAAAGAAAGTGGCAGAAGCATGGTTGTCATTAGAGGAGCCCCAAGACCATTTTGAAATGGTATTTGAAATTCCAGAACATTGTTTGAGTTTCCCTCACATTCTCCTGACTTAACAACCTTTGACTCCTATCTACGGGGGACCTTAAAGGATGTGGTGTACCGAAGAAAACCAGCTACAGTGGCAGTACTTTGGGAAGAAATTGAAATGGCATGTGCCGTGATACAGGTGGACACTTTGGTCAACATTGCTCCAGCAGTGATTTGCTGTAATCAGAAGTGTCTGAACGCTGATGGTAACCGCTTTGAGCACCTCTTGTAAATGCAGGAGTCAAACGTGATTTGTATTCCTCTTTTATTTTTGGTATGTGTTGAGTATTACAATTTTAATACAGTTTTTTCCTTTCTTAAAATGTGTATACAGGGAGTTCCCTGGTGGTGTAGTGGCTTAAGGCTTCGGCGCTGGCACTGTCAGTGCTGTGGCCTGGGTTCGATTCCCAGTCAGGGAGCTGACTACGTACCAAAAAGCAAAAAAAAAAATGTGTATACATATTTTTGGCACGCTGTGTATATACCTGCGTGTGTGTGTGTGTGTATATATGTCGACATATATCTTCTCTCTTCTCTCTCTCTCATATATATACAAGTGTGTGTGTGTGTGTATATATATACATACACTTGTACATATAAGATTCTCAAAATTGCCATCCAAGATTAATTTAGCATAGGAGAGTTCTAATATAAATATTGGTGAGTACATATACAAATCTCCAATGCTTGGTTTGAAGCATATTTCATGTAACATAACTTACATAAAAGTGATTCTTGAAATGAAAAAAACAGATTCCTTCATGATTGAAAAGATGTGAGAGATTAAGAATATTTAAAAAGGAGGTTATTAAAGTGTGTGCCTATTTTAGATCCATAACATTAAATAGTTATTTATAATCATAAAATAGTTAGTTTATTTAAATCATAGCATGGAATAAAAGATCAATTTGATTGAATAATAAGGCTAGGAGGATAAAAGTCCTAGCATATAATAATAATAATTTATAATACAAGAATAAAGGTAAAGTAGAAGAATACAAAATAAAAATGTACAAATTATCATTGAGATTATTTTTCATAGAATTTTCAACATTCTTTATTTCTCACTGTAAATAAAATATAAATACTCCCTGTGTTAATGTTGGGCTGAGTCATATAATTTACTTTGAAGGTAATGACGTTACCGCAAGCAAAGGTTAGGCTTGGATCTTATGATTTTATGGTCTGTCATGAGAGGAAGATGCCCCAAGGAGCCTGAGCATCGGGGTGAGACATGTGAGCTAGACACAAAGCCTGTAGCTGCCAGAAAGGAAGAGGAAATAGAAATGAAGGTCGTCTTAACCTGTATCTGGAGCCTGTAATCTGAGAACCAGAAAGTGGAGCCTCAAATTTCATCTAACCCAACTGATTTACAGTCAACATTTACACCCATGCTGATGAGCATTAATTTTTCTTTTAATTTAAGAGAATTTATTCTTAAAAGTGAAAAAATTTAGAAAAAATGAAGTATTGGGATCTGATACACAAAATATTGTTGGTTACAATTTATTATATTTATGTTTTTGCTGACATTGACTGCTGCGTACTTAGTATGTGAAAAATCATATCTGAGTATGGTTGTTCATCAATGTACTATTTCAAGATCTAGTGATTGTATGTGAAAAGAAAGAATAGCTGTAAATTACAAAAGATTTTGTTGCTTAATGATCAACTATTCTTTACTGATGGGCTATAAGTTTACAGAGACCCATGAAATCTGATTTTTAAAGATTTTCAATGCTGGTAATACTATTTAATAACACATGAATTATGAAAATACTCCATTTTAGGAATGAGTGACAAAGAAATTAAAAGTATGTCAGAAATGAAAGTGCAGTGGTTGATTTAGACATGTGCATTGATTATAAAAATTAACCATTGGTTTGCGATTTTATTGCGATTCTTCTATTTTTTAAGTGTAGTTCTGCCAATAAAACTAGAACTCACACGGGGTGGTGAACTTACTATACAACAAGCTGACAATGCACTGTAGAACTGTATGCCTGAAACCTATGTAATCCTTGCTAACAGATGTCACCCCAATAAGTCTAACAATAAAAATGAATTAAAAAAAAACAAAAAACAAACAAACAAAACAAAATAACTACTGAATGTGAGGGTCAGTGAGGTAGCATATAATAGTCACTTTATCAAGAAATATTGTACTTTCTTCCTAAGTTAATGAAAAATTTCCAGTTAAAATATACAGATTAGAAATGTTGCAAGTCTATGTTACAATGAAATCCAAAGAGATTTGCTTGTCTTCCACACATGTTGCCTTATATTTTGAGTTACATTGTATAATTAAATCCATGGGGAATGAATTGTAATTTTTTTTTGATAACCCAGCTTTCAATGTTTTCACGTAATTTTGAGGAATGTCTTGGTGTAATAAACTTAATTGGCCTCTGTGGGAAATACAAAAGTCCATTTTGAAATGCTTTACTTTCATTTTACTATAAGTTTTGTTTGGTTTATTATTAATATGTGAAATAAAGAAGTGAATATCTAAACACATGTAAAAGCATGCCTATAATCCTTTAATAGATTATGTTCCATGAGTCCTGTTTTAAGTTGATTTTTGGAACACAGATTAGAAATAACAGCATCTCCAAAGATTAGGGGTTCAGACAATACTAAAAAAATTACCGCAATCTAAAACTAATTTAAATACTCTTTGGAAGAAGGCAGCATACATAAAATAAATAAGAGATAACAAATAAATTCTAATGTAATTGGCTTATATTCTATACATTATCAATATCAGCATGCAAATAACAATTTCACATTGGTTTTCAGGACATTAATGACTTATGTATACTTTGCTCCAGGCATAAAGAAAATGGACTCTATTTTGAGAAAAGTTCAAAACATACACATGGGATTAAATTGTATAAATTTAAAGTATATTACAAAAATTGAAAGGTTCCACAGGGTGAAATTGTATGTGTGAGATTCATGATTGGAATGGTCCTGTCCTATGGCAGAATGTTATAGACACAGGCTTATAGTGGTGGTAAAATATATATACAGTAGACTCTTAGTTAACCAGCACCCATGGGGATTGGTAGATGCTGGATAAGTGGAAGTAGACTCTCTGTTAACTGGAAGTAAAGGAACTGGCACTATTAAGCAACCCACTAAACCTCAAGCGACTGGCAAAAAAAGAAATTGATGGTTGCTTGAGCGGTCCAATTGCCTGAGTTCTGGTTAACAGAGAGTCTACTGTATATGTAATATCTATATATACATATATACTATTTTATATATCACATGTATTTTTAATTTTTTCACAGCACTTACACAAAAAATTAGTTTTAATTACTAAATGACATAATTTGGGACATGTTGCAAAATGGAGGTAAAGAAAAAATGTCAATGAGAATGAACACTGTTCAAGTCCTCTGCCCACTTTTTAATTGCCTTGCCTGTTATTTTGTTATTGAGTTCTGCTGGTGCGAGTGCAAACTGGTACAACCACTATGGAAGGCAGTGTGGAGTGGAGGGTCCTCAGAAAACTGGGAATGGAGTTACCATTTGACCCAGCAATTCCCCTTCTAGGGATCTATCCAAAAACTTGAAAACCTTTGTCCGCAAAGACTTATGTACCCCAATGTTCATCGCAGCGCTGTTCACAGTGGCCAAAACATGGAAACAACCAAAGGTCCCTGCGACAGATGACTGGATAAAGAAGCTGTGGTAC